>QVXC01000042.1:0-130557 GCA_003501895.1 Phaeosphaeria sp. A1 3.1a
TGCCATTACGTCGACGGCGGATCGTTGCTTCAGCTGCGTGATAGATTGCTGCAGCAGGGCGGTTGCCTTGAACTTGTCTATTACTAATAGCTGAGATAGCAAGCTGTACGTCTGCTTCATTTGAGACTAAACGAGTTGGCGTACGTTGAGCCATTGTACGTTAAGATGAAAGAGGTGGGCAGGTTTGGTGGGGTGCGTCACTCGCTTGTACGCGTCACTCGCTTGTAAACCACGTTACGTATTCAAAGACATGAGATTTTGCTAAATCCACCTTCTTTCCCACATGTGTGGGCGGTAAGAAGAATCGGAAGAAAACAAGTTGAGTGATAACGTCGGACTACGAGAAAGTAGGGCAAACACGAACTTGGAACAGAACACGCATGTGCACGCCCATGAAGTTTTCCTTCTTGTAAATATGCAGAATTGTGGGAAGTAAGACTATCCTGGAGGGAGACGAAGCACATCAACATGAATTATATCAGATCATATTGGGACGCCGCTCATCAAGCACTATATCCCCCAACATGCTGGAAGCGAGGATAATAAACGAGAACATGAGACGTATAGATGTTCCAGGACAGTGCCCAAGTCATTTGCCATGTGTAAAGCGAACAGAAGAACGGCCCATGACAGGAGGATCAAATCGATTTTGGACCGTCACCAAAGCTTGATGCTGCTGAAGTGGTGTAAACAGAAGGTTGATGGATTTTTATACTCCTTGGCGTGTATCAAGCATTGAGCTTTCGGAATGGAGTTTCGAAAGGAGCATACAAGAAAGCGAAAAGAAGCAATAGCACATGTTATTCCAGAGCAAGCCAGCGTTAGCGCGAAGGCATGCAGCTGTTGTGCAGGATCTTTTAATGCTCCGTAAAGGAGGAAACATAGCAGTGTGAGTGTCGTATTTGGACCATTTGGATTGATAGAGGTAAAAGAAGCCAGACTTTTGAACAAGAGCAGTTGTCTTGTCTGGATGACACATCATGTTCGAGACAAGGTGATCACGGGGAACCACTGCGAGGCCACTGGGGTGGACTCGATCTGGATTGTACCTTCACATGAAAGGGATGCTCTTTTCTCATGCTTTGCCCTCATAGTCCCGCTTCCACACCTCCCGGAAGCTGTCCTTGTCCACCGCAAACTCCTCCAAAAAGTCACGCTCCAAGTCGTGCGTCCTCTTGCCCAACAGCACAAGACTATGCAGCGGTTTGCCCAGGTCGGCATCACACAATTGCTTCAGTGTGCCCGCTACTATCTCCTGGTCCTCTGCGCCAACTCGCGCGACTCCCACTGCCAGACTGTCCTTGTTGTACACGCCCTCCTGCTTGACGTCCTCCTCGATCTCCAGCATCTGCTGCGCACACTGCGCGACTGTCATGTACCGCGGCGGCTCGTAGATCTTGCGCCCGCGCGCCATGTTCTCCAGACTCTGCTCCTTGACCTTGATGTCGAGGAGCACGAGCGTGTGCAGGCCGATAGAGACGTTCTCCTTGATGCGGTCGTAGAAGGACGCGGGCTTCCAGTTGTCAAGGAAAAAGACCATGGAGACGGTCTGGCCGAAGTTGTAGAGCTGGAGGCCAGTCGTACCGATCGAGGTTAGGATACTGGCGTTGGGGATCGAGCGGGTGGGAATCGAGAGTTCGCGGGCACGCAGTACGAGGTCAGTGTGCGTTGTCGCTCTATGAGAGTGTCAGGTGACTGTCGAGTAGATGAAGAATAGGCGTATATACCCGAATGGATCTCCAACAACGAGAAAGGCGACGTCCACCTTGTCGGCGTCCTTGAGTATGTCGTCGCTGGACGATTCGACCATTTCGCGGTCGGCTATGACGACTTCGCGGCCATAGAAAGCCTCCTACTGCCGTGACAATTAGCCATCGTCCCTACATCAATAGCAGTTGCGACCACGCACAAGCACATCTTTCTCCACCAAAAGCACTGCAGTATATGCCTCCAGGTAGACGCGCTCTGCCTTCTTGATGATTTGTAGACCCTTCACGGTGACATCCTTTTCGTCAGCCAAGCCGAGACCCACGAGATACAACATGGTGTTGTTTGCGATATGGCCGAATTCAATGTGTTTGTGGTGGGGAAATTCGCGGTATTCACAAAAGTTTTGGCGGGGCCGTTCGTAGGGCTGAGCCAAGGCGTCGCGAGCAGGCGTTGCTCCGAATCGCGCTAAGGAACCTCGGGAGCCTCACATCGCGTGCCAGCCACTGCATGATTGTTCACGTTCACACTCACGACCGGCCTCAGCTCAACTTCATTTGTTCTTATTATCTGGTCAATCTCGCCTTCGAAACTGACGCTCGCTATTATACCGAAATTGTTGTTGTTTGAACGTCAGACATCATGGCGGACAAGGACAAGCTGGCGAAGTACCGGACGGAGATCCAACAGGTCAGTAGATTCCTTTTCAACAGTCACATCGCACTGCATTTCCTTGAAGACTTCCCGTTGCCCTGGACGAACATGCAGCAGCGCATCGAATCCCCAGGCTATCCGTGGTGTGCGGCCCGATCCTTGATCCACTTCCCCTTTGAGCCACGGCCTGCATGTGCATGCTTCCACGATGCGAGCAGTCGTTTTCTACCGCGGGTTGGCACACACATCGTACAACAACCAGATCGCATCGCGGATCTTTGATCATGCAGAAGCGCCTCGATCTAGTCAAGAGCATCATGTGATTTGCTGTCCAGCAGAGTGGGGACGATATGCCATCCGCGAGACGACAAGTCGTTGCCTTGGACCTGGTCGCTTCCCGTCGTGTGTGCTACCTTGCGGTACTTGGCTGTCTCTGAATTGGTTTCTTGTCTACAATTTCATTCAGCGAACTCTTTCTTCATGTATATTGCTCGCCAGTCGTGGTTCGAGCTACATTTCCTATCCCCGGGATCCTTATGTCGTACAACCTATGGTCCGTATCCTGCTTCACCTTCGTTCCTCTCTTTTACCTGCGGCACCTTTACCTGAGCCTCTTGCTCAAAGCTTCCCAACAAGCGCTCAGTGCTCTTGTCCCACCCACTATATTATACTCTATGACCACCCCTTCTTTTGAGTTACAAGTACTGGAACACAGTCATCATGGCGTTCTCTACACCTCCAATGTCTCCAAGCTCTAGCTCATCGCCTTCATACTATTCCTCCGGGCCTCCATTGAGAAGAGACTGCACAAGACTAACTATACCTGTCCCACAGATGATGTTCGTCTCCGGTGAAACAGGCGAACCCTCCCCAGAAACTACCACCCTCATCGAGTCCATCGTCCAAGACCAAGTACAACATATGCTCCGCGAGTGTACCGCACTGGCCACCCGCCGTGGAAGCAAGTCAATATCCACAGACGACCTCTTCATGCTTATCAGGCATGACCGCGCCAAGATCTCCCGCCTCCGACACTTCCTGCAATGGAAAGACGTCCGCCGCTCCGTCAAGGACTCCGACGACAAAGGCGGCGACGCTGGCGCTGACGTTGCAGCCGGAGACGCAGACATCGCAGACGGCGTCGCTGGTGCCGGTGCCGGTGCCCAAGGCCCCGAAGCAGGCAAGAAAACCAAGCGCGCAAAAGTCGACCTCGTCTGGGACGTACACTCCTACTTCACCGAGTTCCCTCCTCTCATGGACGACGTCGAAGACGAGGAAGAAGAAGAAATGAACTTCGCTACGCTCCAACGCCTCAAGAACGCAGACGAGCGCACCAAGAACATGACGCGCGAGGAATACGTCCACTGGTCCGACTGCCGCCAAGCATCATTCACATACCGCAAGGGCAAGCGCTTCAAAGAATGGGCTGGCTTCGGGCTCATCACCGACTCTAAACCCTCGGACGACATCATCGACATTCTAGGTTTCTTGACGTTTGAGATTGTGCAGACGCTGACCGAGGAGGCGCTCAAGGTGAAGGACGCAGAGGACCTGTGGAAGAAGAGTCACGGCGGGGAGCAGAATCGGTTGAAGCGCAAGAGGGAGAGGGGTCTCTTTGATCCGCCCGAGGAGGCGAGGGAGCCGGTGCAGCCGAGCCATGTGCAAGAGGGGTATAGGCGGTTGCAGAGGACTGGCAATAAGAGTCGGGCGATGCTCAACTTTACGAGGAATATCCATCGCGGGGCGCTTAGGCTTGTGAGTATTACCCTATCAGTACGAAGAAGTATATGCTAACGGGTGCATAGATCTGATCCTGGAGGATCGTCGTCGAAGCGAAGGAGTTATCAGGGGTTACATGGCGTCTCTATTCTTCGATACCCAAGTTCAGCACTGGAATGCTTGAAGGCACTGTACATGTAGTGCTGGGGGTGCTATGGGCCACCACGCGGCTTTGCCTGAAGATCTGACATTATTTCATGGAATATACAATGGTCTCTCGACGTGTCATGATGTGCCGTGGCCTGTGACATCGGAGTGTTGGCCGATTATAGCAGGAGGCCGTGAATCGTCAAATATAGTAGCGCACAAGAACTTCGAGTTGGCAAGGAGTAGCGTGAGGACGACAAGCTGTTCTTTAAGGGAAACTTTTCTCAAGGTTGCATGCTTGCAACGTCGCACCTATTGATAGTATCCGTCAAGGCAAGGGTCGGCACGGATTGTCAAAGCGTGAAAATTACCAATGGTAGGGTAGTGGCAGAAGCAGGAACCGGAAATCATCACTAGGCACATGGAGAACAAATGAAAGAAGACCAACGCCAAGGTTGACCACTCGTTTCTACTGTACTGGATGCTCATTATCCTATGCATATGGACATTCATAGCATCTAATGCAGAGAAGGCAGCCTTTTTCAGTTGCACATGCTCGAGCGAGAAGAGTCGTTCGGAGAGATGACCCAGACGTACATGAACATGACCGCATATGATGCCCAGAGAGAAAGGAGATTTGACGCCCTCCTTCAACCTTAAAAAGACCCACGCCAGGTATTTATCATGTCGTCCGTCGCTTACTCGTCGCCCAGCATCGCAGCGCGCTTCTGCTGCACACGCTCCTGCCTCCTCTCGCGCGCCGCCTTGGTCTTCGCACGCTTGGCGTCCATCTCCTCCTTGATGTGCCTCTCGCGCGCCTTCTCAGCCTTGGCCTTGTGGATCTGTATGGCATGTCAGTCACAAGTGCTGCCAGAGTCATGATGTCATGGTCAACGTACGTGTTCAACGAGAGCACGCTTGTGCTTGAAGGTGTTACCCTTGGAGAGGTGGTAGAGCTCGTGGTAGAGGTGCTTGTCGATCTTTCCGGCGGCACGGTACTTGACTAGGAGACGGCGGAGGACACGGAGACGGCGCATCCAGAGGATTTGGCTAGAGGGTCCATGTCAGCAATCGTCCTCCACGTCCATGCACCTCTTCCTGAGACTTCTTCATCCCAAGGAATGCAGCGCTGGTGATATCGAGGGTGCGTACCTGGGCATACGAGCGTCGGCGGTACCCTTCCTCTTACCGAAACCACGGTGGCGGCCAATTCGTCGTGCGGCGGTCAGCTCTCGGGCACGGGCACGTGAGTGCATAGTGACGGGCTTGCGGATGATGAGGCCATCCTGGACGAGCTTGCGGATGGTCTGGCGGGAGTTGGCGTTGGCAATCTCGCTGACCTCGTTGGGGTCAAGCCAGATCTTGCGCTCGCCGCAGCCGACAACGGAGGCCGCAAGGCGCTTCTGTGTTCGGAGGTTGACCCTATTGAGCAATTGCAGTCAGCCATCTGCTCCTGTATGTGCGTGTAGGCGTCGTGGTGGACGGGTGTGCAAAGAGGGGTTCGCCACGCTGCGAGTCGCTTATCGCACGACAGCCGCAAGCTGGGCGGTTCTTTGCAGTCGCGGGAATGCGTCTCAGGTGCAGACGATTGATGGTAGAGCCGGTGTCCTTACATTTTCGATGATGTTGTCGGCCGTGGTCGTGGGTTGGTGTTGGAAGTCGTAGGCGGTTCAAAATCACTGTGATCGTGTCCGGGCCAGCCAATGGTGCTAAGCGACTGCGCTAAGCTAGCCTTGGCCACTCACGTGCCTCACCCCGTCATTTCCGACCTCACCAGTGGACGTTTCAATGTTGCATGACAGTGACTCATTCTGCTGGTGCTGGGCGCTGCATTTCATCAAGGCGCCCATGCACACATACATGGTCCTTGCGATTGAGGTCATTCAAATGTTCCTCCATACATGCCCAGCGAAAATGCACCACACGACACGGCTAGCCATGCGCCGACAAGCCTTGAACGGACGATGATCATACAGTGTACTACATCATTGGCTGGATCCAAGGTGATTGTAATGGCAGGTCGCTCGAGATGAGTCATGTCTGCTCATAGTAAGCTAGTCGGTCATGTGCAGCAACGTCCGTCACCATGTCGACATCAAATGATGAACGAGCGGGGAAAGCTTGAAATTCTTTCCATTCGCCATTTCGATTGCGAAAGATAGCTGAAGTCGTTCAAGTGTTTGCATTGTCCGCATCCAGCTAAGCTGCAGTGACCCTGTTCAAGGGTACATGCAGCCCTTCACATCAGTAGTTCCTAGCGCAACATATCCACGAATAGCCAAACGACGTGTTGGCAGTATATAAGACTTACTCCTCCATTATTCCTTTGGTACATAGAAATCTCTTGTGCAAAGATAAATTTCAAAAGTCGCTCGCAACGGTGCATGTTCCTGGGATGAAGAGTTCGACTTTTACCTCATGAGAATTTCTGGGCTCATCTGCTTGGAAATGCATTCACATCTTTCTCGGTTCCATTAGATCTCCTATTTCTCAAAAGTAGAGGAAATTCACGCCATGTCCTTTCGAAAAGTTCCACTATCGTTGCCATGTCTTCGCCATCCCGACATCTGCCACAACTTCGAGCAAAGAGGAGTTCGACTTCTACCTCATGTTTCTGCAGTGTCTCCGAAATCTTCATCGACGATAGGCCATGCCATGTGTCTGCGATCACACGAGGTTCTTCGAAATTTGGTTTTGATCCGTCGAATGTCATCAAGATCCGGGGCATTTGAGAGTAGCTCTCCTTATCTTGGTCCAAGTACCATTGTAGCCATCGCATGTGCTGTTACCGCTTCGATATATGCCTTTCATGATGCAGCTCGAAAGAGGAAAGCGTTCACGACATGTTCTGAGTCTTCAGCACGACTATAAATATATCTCCACTTCCTGAGAATTCCACTCCTCACACCACAATCTCTACATTTCTTGCTCCAAAAAAGTATGCACAAATTGCATATGTGCCCCCTTCTTCCCCTTTGGCTCGATATTTCGACCTTCACACCTCATAATCTGGTCGCGACTTCTCAAGCCAGATCTCGCGAGGCACGACCCAAATGAGTAGCAAAGCACTCGTGTACTCAAGGTCCATGTCTTCTCAAACAAATCGAAATCAGGGCGGTCAGGACCGATGTCTGTCGCGTTCTCTTCCGTCTTCTTAAGGAACTAAAAAAAGGCAATATGACATGTCCTTTTCACAGCACTTCAAAATACCAAAACTACTCAGTACGGGCTCTGCTTTGCGAATCCAATCCAATCAATTTGTCAATGATCAGTAATTTCTTCGAGAAATGTTATAAATAATCTACGACCTCACACTCTCAGCCCTCCTGTTCTCTCTCTCTCAGCAACTATTCGAAAAGAAAATTCTCGAAAGGTGGCGGCGGGGCCCCAATGTGTGTCGGTTCTGCTGGAGATAAGAGTTCGACTCCTACCTCATGTCCTTCTCCTCCTCTTTTTCTTCCTTGTTCTTCTTTTCCACTTCTGAAATGACGTACAAAAAGACCCATGTTCTTGCGCACTTCACTGCAACATACGACACATCTCACAAACTGCCCCGGCCGTCAAAAGAATTTCGGAATCCACTCAGGAGACAGCTTATGTATCCGTCTTTACGCATGAATCCCACATCGTGTTGAAAGTTTCGTGTATATTCAAAAAGCTGGCTGTGCAACCAAATGTCCTGAGAAGAGAAGGGAAGTAATATAAATAACCCCCACAAGTCCCTGTCCCACCTTCTTTCTATCTTCTCTTACACATTTCTCCACAAGAACAAAACTTCAAAAGACAAACACAAATTCCACATGGGCGTCGGTGCTCTCCTGGAGAGAAGAGTTCGACTTATACCTCATGTCCTTCCCTCCTCTCTCGTTTTCTCGAATCCGTTCCCCAAACCTGGCATGTTCTTCGCGATGAAGCTCTGAAATTTACATACAAGTATCTCTGTTGGCAGGCCTTTGTACGATCGTACGGGTGACAACAATAACGAGGTTCTTCTGGTGACTTAGTATTGGTATATCTCTTCTCTATGAACTTGGGTGCTACGAAGGTATACATGGTCTCGGTGCAAGTCGGACTGAAATAGGATCGAGGCGGTTGTTGGGCATCGCAGGGCACCCGTTGCATGTACTGATACCTGTGATCCGACAATCTCTTCACCTTGGAATAATTTCAAATTTATATTCGGGCGACGGATTGTGTGTCTCTCTCTTCGTCCTTGCGCTCTCAAAAACGTTCAAAAATCGGAGAGATGGTAGGCGTGTTCGTTCGCGCGAAGCTGTCAAGATACCATGACCCCCAAATTGGCAGAGGTGTTGGTGATGTCGCGTGGTAGGAGTCATACCAGGCGTACTTGAAGTAGTTGAGGACCTCCAGTGCCACGTGGAATCATCGTTCGTCGCTTTTGAGATCGTCGAGGAGGACTGAAGGACGACATTACGAGACGATCATTCATGTTAATGTATTTCATTCATCTCAACCACCCATAAGGGGAGAGTTATCTGACATCGATCGCTAAACTATACAAGAACGCTATGCACGATGTCAATTTTGTTACGGCCCTTTGTCGCATATCCAAGGGCCGTCGGAGAAAAGATGAGAAGCGCTTGAAGTACCGCAATACGAGAACACGTGTTGTACAGATAAGACCGCTGAAAATTGTTCCCGTGTGCCCCATGTTTATCCTGACCATGAAGTGGTATTCCGAGTGTTGTGCTTTGAGAAGCACGTACGCAAAGTATTCGAACGCCTGTTCATATCTGAAAACTGCTGTGCTGTACCGAAGGCTGAACTGCAATGCTAGTGCTGCAGCACACCTAGCAGCGTGTCAAATACATCGCCTTCTTCCTCGTCATCGTCGTCTGTTGTGGTGTTGTGGTGTGGATTTCGGTCGACATCGAATTCCGACTGATCGTCATCGTCATCGTCATGGCCGTCGGCACTCTCTGACCCAAAACCGCTGTCATCGCCTGAAAAGCTTGCTCCATGCATGTCGTCCTCGGGATCGGGGCTCGAGGATGACGACGAAGAAGCAGCGTCTTCCTCACCGTCTGTGACACCGCGCCAACTCTGCTCGCCGTCATCGCCGTCCTCATCTTGATCGTCATCATCGTCAGGCTCCGTGTCACCACCATTGTTGTAACCTATAGCACCTAAGAAGGGCCCGGAGTGTGGGGTAGCATATGCAAAGGGCGTGGACTTTCCGACCACCGCAACAGAACGCTGGCTGGGACGGCTTGCCACGTCTGAGTTTGTCCGAGGCAAGCGAGGCTGTGATGAGAAGAACGGTGAAGTCGGCTCATGTGATCGTCGCGGAGTCGGGTTCCACCCTGTGAGCTGTGCATCTGCCAGATCGCTCTGCTCCTGATGGAGAGAGGAAGGGTTGGCGGTACGACGGCGTTTGAGCCTTCCCACAGACACACTTGGAGTGGGCAGCACGGGCTGTGGGGCAGACGATTGTTTGACCGGCGAAGAGTTGAAGCGGCGTTTGGACGATCCAGCTAACAATGGTTCAACAATGGAAGCAGAAGTTGTTCGCTGGCGGAACTGGACTGGTCTTGGGTGGAACTCGCTCTGGGGAGAAAGGGGCTGCGGCAACTTGTTCTTCAGGATGGAACTGGGCGTGATCGATCGTCGCCAGTCGTTGTGCGCTGGTCGAACTGATAGCTCCACCGATTGGTGGCTGCCAAAGGACGAATGAACGCTGGCAGGTGGTGCATCGTATGCCTCGATGTACTGCCAGCAGGACTCTTTAGCGTCGGCCTCAGGGACTGCGGGCTGGCATTGCTCATCGTTGCCCTCCATCTGTGAGTCCTGATCTGACTGTATGCGAGGAAGTTGCCTCAGCTCCTGCCAAGTCCAAGTGCTACCCAAGTCGTCGCTGTGCTGTATGTATGCTTCACGCTGTGTGACGTAAAGTCGCTTCCTGCCTCCCGAGACTCGCATCATAATGCCTGAAGACAGGAATTGTGCCGACCAAAGCGCAGAACTGGACATTTCTGCGGGGCCGAGAAAGCGAAGCTTGGACTCTTTGTGCACTTTTCGGAGCGGGATGAAAGAAGCTCGCAAACCTGGATGTGCTGCAATGACTGCATCATCGTCCTGATTGGTGTAGGAAAGATGCTCCAAGAGGTCGCTGAAGGTATGTGAAAGGGCGGCCTGAAGATCTCGAGCACTTCCGTTCGTCAGGGTTACGTTCCGCACAAAACCTCGACTTTGCAATCGCTTAAAGACCAAATTGTTTGTACCGCATGCTTTCGGGAAGAGCCAATCGTCTGTAGATCCAGTGGCCCAGTTGCTGATAGCTTGACTGCTCCAGCCGCTCTCGTTATCGCTCATGACAGCTTCGTTGAGTATGGCACTCGGGCCACGATATGGACTGGAGTCCATGTCTCGCATGGAAGTGCGAGTGCGAGTGCGATCATGTCTTGAGCCACGTGCCTGTGTCCACTCCTCGCTATCTTGGGTAGTAGTCCTAGAGATATCGTGCATGGGCTCGTCGGGAGAGAACCATATTCCTCGTAAGTCGCGCCCCCAAGGGATCAGAACAACCTCGACCTCCCATGGCTGAAATGTCGTGGGCAACGCTACAGACTCGAGGATGTCCAAACGATCTTTGATGTGCGTCAGTTCCATCTCAGTATCCTTACGATCCATGGCAGCCAGTATCAGCGCAGAGGATGTTGTAGACTGCAAGGATTGATTTGAATCGAAAGACTCCGTCAAATGGTTGATGCGCCGTCGTGAAGAGGTGATGCTGTCCTCAGCTTCAATGACTTCATGGTGCTTTTCGTGTTCTGTCATGCGATGTTCAAGGTCGACAATCCTGTCATCGTAGAAGCCGAGTGTCTGGTTGAAATCTTCCGGCTGGACATAATTGAAGGACCCGCTTTCCAGAACGTCGATACGGCTGCTCAAGTCTCTCATTGTGTTGGCGACATTTGGTATCGAGTTGAGAAGATTATGGAGCGGCGCAAGGTACGATATGAGCTTCTGCAGGGCTTGCGGAGATGCGCCTCGTAGGACTTGTTGGAGCTGCTCTTGGGGGATTACAGGAGAGTTCGTCAGCCACTGTTGCGAGCCAGGAGCAGATGTTGCGCCCTGTCGCCTGCCAGGCGAGCCGTTAGGCTGCTGCATGTTCGATGTCAGTCGACTCAGTGTGTCAATGAGGTTCTTGCCCTCCTGCACTGCTTGGTCTGCAACACCAAGATCAGGCGTGTTCGCTATGCTGGGCGTTGCAACTTCCGTGGCACTTTGTATGTAATCATTGGGGTTATACGTGTTCGGGATCGTGTCGCCGCCTGTATCGAGCTGAAGATTGCGATTGAAATCGATGATCTGATCGAGAAGGCCACGTGGAGGACTGGTGATACGGTCTGCTTCGGCCACGATCGAGTTGGCTCGGGTAGAAGCTATCTCAGGCTCGCTGAAAGAATGCTGTGGCACGCGCGCAACGCTGTTCTCGTCGGCAATGGTAGGAGAGGGAGACTGCTGTCGGGCAAGCGCGCTGTTTCCCTCTATGTTCATCATCGACAAGCCCAAGCCTGTAGCGGTGTGGTGTGATCGATTCGCATCGTGTCTAGCTTCAAGGTCAGTTGCTGAACGTTGGTCACGCGAGAGCATGCACACGGAAGGGATGCTGGGCAGACCAGAAGCCTGCGATGGAGCGTCCCGACCTTGTTCAATGCGACGCTGCTCATTGAGCTGTGTAGTATCTGGTTGCGACAGGCGTTGACCAATGCCGGAGTGCGACACTTTGTAGCGGCCACTTTGAGTAGCTTGCGCCTTGGTGTGTGCTTCTTGAGCATCTACAGTGGCTATGGCGGCTGCGATATAATGTGCATCGCGTTGCGCGCCTGGCAGTGTCTGGTGCTCTTCACCATACATTGCGTCAAATGCCGGGAACTGAGGAGCGGTAGTGGGCGTCCGCGATGCTTTCAGATGGAAGCAGGCGTGGTGTCCGCACACGCACCACGTCGAGCGGTCGCTGGTTGGGCGATGCTCTGTGCTCTGGTCGTGGAGCTCAGCGCTGCATTTGTCCCAGAATTGGTCGCATCCGCAGTGTCCGGCTGCTGCGTCGCGATAGTTGCATGGCCCGCTCGGGAGGGATGGCCTCGATGAAGCTTCGCGCGCGGTATTCGGGGATGTCGTGTGCTGTGCAATTGCAGTGTTTTGTTCTGTGAAGCCCGCCATTGCGGCAGTCACAGAGCATCCCGCAGAGGACGCGATTGTTTCTACAGCTGAGACATGTTCGAGATCCGGTGTGAGCTTCGAGCATGTTAGCAGGCAGGTCGGGGAAACTTTTGGTGGGGCGCGCGTACCGGAACCGTGCGAACGTCATGCGAAGAGGCGCGAAAACGGGATGTCTCGTGCCTTTAAGTGACTGCACTCACAAGCACATGCAATTGGTTTTGGGAGGACGGATTGATTGAAGACGGAAGGAGTGCAGAGGCCGCCGGTTCCTCGTCGCGATTGTGACTCTGGTATGCAGCTGTCTCAAACTAGCCAGCGCCTCAACTCAGTCTAGAAAGCTCCGCTTCTTAACGGACGGCCGTCGATAGGCTGATATTCCTTCACCAGGCGTGCGGCACCGGGAAGTAGCCCTGTCTAGCGCCTGAATCCCTGCATCTACACCAGGGAGAGAGTGTGGAGATGGACGCCCAGAAAAAGCAACCTTCGACCCAACGGTCAGCCTGGAGCAAGACACGCGACGAGCTGACGACCTTTGCAAAGGCTTCGTTGGCACGTTGCGACCATATTCCCACTTCTATACGCACTCCAGTCCTTCAGGCAGCAGTGTACAACCAAAACAATATATTGCGCGACAAGTCATTGCGTTGCCCTGCTCAACGAGCGCAGCAGCTGATTGGAGCGCTGTTCGAAGGACTCTGCCGCAGCTGCATGAGAGAACCGGCGGGACCTGGTGGCTGCATCTGAATCTAGTCGACAACCGCAATCTCGGCCTGAGCTACGCAGCAAATGCCAGGCAGAAACTGGTGTACGTGACTTGTTGTCGTCAGCCCTGCAGATAGCATGCATGCTTGAACTGGGATTATGAATCGGGACGAGGCAAATCATGATTGTCGAGATTGGGAAAAACGACCTGTAGAATCCGATGTGTATGTAACGCGCCCACATGAGCAAGACTCCATGGTTCGAGTTGCTGTAGCTGGGCAGCATGTTCCCTGCAAATGTGTCTGATTTCTCAAGTGGAAGACTGTTGCTGTGCGACATCGAAGCCACTCACGGATGCTGTGTAAATCTGTACGACTGTCATGGGCGGCTACAGTGCAGCTTCAGCTGTTGTGTTGCCATGGATATTGCTTTCTCCATGTTTATCTCCAACCTTTGCGTATCGTTGCATCATCGAGAAATAGCCAATCACAATTCGGTTCGACTCGAAGTCGTTTATCATGTTGTACATTGTTCATGATCTACTCTCACACTCCTGAAACAAACTCGGGTTCTCAGGCTAATCGCAGTCCATACTCCTCGGGCTTGAACCACTCCTTGAGAAGATCTGCTAGAATACCGTTGGCACCATCCTTTGCCTCCTGACTGCTCGTGCCCTGACATTCGATATAAAGCTTGATCTTCGGTTCCGTCCCGCTCCCTCTGACTGTAAACACGGCCCCATCGTCCAGCTCGCAGGTAATCATCTGGCTAGTCGCGTCTATCGGCAGATCCGGGGTGTGGTCTTTGCTCTGTGAGTCATAGCCGAGAGTCAGGTCGCGCCAGCGCACGATCTTGCGCGTTCCGATGGTGGTGGGGTGCGGGTTGCCCAAAGCGCGGATGGCCGTGAACACCGATGTCGTAACCGCTGGCGAAGGTGACACAAGGTAGGTATTTGCGTCCTCAAAGTATCCGAGATGCTGGTAGAGGCTCTGCAGCTTGGCATATGGCGTCAGACCTTGCGTGGACCATTGCGACGCGGCTGTGAGAAAGACGGCGGCGGCGCTGATGGAGTCCTTGTCGTGGACGGTCTGAGGTATCATGTAGCCCAAGGCTTCTTCGAACGCGTATACCACATCGTATCCATCGCTCTCGAGGTCTCGTGCAACGTTTCCAAGCCACTTGAAGCCGGTCAAGGTCTCTGTGAACTTGAATCCTCCCTTCTTCGCCAATGCTGCCAGCATTCTAGAGCTGACCGTGGATGCAAGCATAGCCAGCTTATCTTGAGGTTTCGAAGTTGGATATCGTTCGAAGAGGTATGAGCCGAGCAGTACACCTAGTTGATTGCCAGTGAAGATATGCCACCTGCCATCCACCTTCTCTGCAACTGCCAATCGATCTGCATCCGGATCGCTGGCAAGGATCAATTGAATGGACGACTGATCTGCGGTCTGTATGGCTAGATCTAACGCTCCTCTCTCCTCCGGATTCGGAAACTTCACAGTGGGGAAATCAGGGTCCGGTTTGGCTTGTGCTTCCACTACAGTCATTTGTGACGACATACCAAGCGTTTCGGCACATTGAGTCATCGCAGGGAGACCGACGCCATGCATGGGTGTATATACGAACCTCAGATCTGGGCTCATCTTGATATTTGAGCCTTCTGGATGGGCTGCGTAATGGATGGCCTTGTGATACTTGTCTCGGACCAGCCCTAACGATCCTTCGACGAGTAGGTCTGGGTTGTCGACGACAGAGGTATCCCAAGTCACGGGCTTGAGGTTCTCCATAATAGACTCGGCTATGCCAGTATCGTGGGGAGGGACAATTTGGCATCCATTGGACCAGTAGACCTTGTAGCCGTTGTCTTTGGCGGGGTTGTGACTCGCTGTAACCATGATACCAGCTACTGCGTTGAACTCTTCCACGCCGAATGGTACCAAGGGCGTATGTGAAGGTGTCTCGTACCACCATACTTTGATGCCTTTGGCGACAAAAGCTGCGGCCGCCAGCTTCGCAAACTTCTCGGAATTGTGGCGAGCATCTCGACCGATAACAACACCTCGCCTCTTGACGTTGCTCTCTGTTTTGAGGAGATATGCTGCCAGTCCTTGAGAAGCCTGTATAACGGTCAAGGAGTTCATGCAAGCAAAGCCAGCCTGCATGGGTCCTCTCAAGCCGGCGGTCCCAAAGGCAATTCGGGTGCGCAGGCGCCTTTCCAGCTCATCTGTGTTACCTTGATGGAGCAAGTCGTATATTTCGTTGGTTGTGGATTTATCCTGATCAAGCTCCAGCCACTCGCGGGCGAGCTCTTTGATGTCCTTGGCCATTTTGTTCACGCTGCGTACGAGAGGAAGGATGTTGCGTCGGGAGACAAAGAAAAATAGATGTAGGCCAAGGTCACGGCAGACACGAATTGAGTTTAAGTAACGTGATGGAGCATGAAGACCTTGCGCGCCTTGTGATAGTCGGAGGTGGCCGCGGCTTCGATCGGAAGAGGCAGCTAGGATGTAATCAGTGCACCTGAGGCGGGGCCTTCACCTTCAAAACATATTGAAGCAATTCGAGCTTCTGCGAAATTTCCTCTCGCTGAGCATAAAGAGCAACGCGTCCATACCGCCTGCTTTACATGTGCAACAACCCTGATACGTGACAGGTGCGGGGTTTGCGCTCCGATAAACGTGGGGCGAGCAGGTGGCGGACGCTTTCTGTGGGCTCTCGAAGCAACGCCATGTATCAAATTCGTGTTCGAGTCTCCCAGAAATTGCAGGAGCATATCGATGGTGTGAAGAAGCTGCTCAGCCCATGAGAAAAAGGAATCGTGGAAACGACAAGTCATTTTGCAGTCGTCGCACATTTCGGTACATTCGGTGCAGCTCGTCAATTTGTTTGGAAGCGGTTTAGCTGCTGGACCCTGTCTTCCCTCCAGGACCTCAATCGACAACCACTGGTCCCTTCTCTTGAATTGCAGATCTCGAGCAGACCGCTTTTCACAATATGGCCTGATGCACGCGCCATTCCGGAATTGAGTGCCCACCCTTTCCCCCAGGGCACCCCCCCACAGCCTCGCTCCACGACACACCTCTACAGCGCAACTATGGACGCCCAGGCCAAACGAAGAGCGAAAGTGCTCGGCCGCGATGAGATTGAGGCACTCATAGCCAACGGGCGATCAATCGTCATTGTAGACAACAAGGTGCTGAAGGTGGACGCATGGATGCCATACCATCCTGGAGGCGACAAGGCAATGCTGCACATGGTAGGCAGAGATGCCACAGACGAAGTCACCCGGTAGGCTTGCTACAATTCATTACTGTGACAATCACTGACATCTTTCGAACAGATTCCACTCCAACGAAACCCTCAAGCTCATGGACCGCTACCAGATCGGCCGGATCGAAGGACGCTGGACCAACTTCCTGCCGCCGATTCAGGGAGGAAAGTTCAGAACGGAAGACGAAATCGCCAACACGGAGGATAAAAATGGTGTTACGGTCCTAGCTACTGAGCAGGACTCTGTCAGCTCGTCTTCCGCCGACCAGAGCCCAGTTTTTGATGCTGTAGACCGCACAGCACCCAGGCACCGCAACCCCAGCGCGATGAAGCGGACCTCTTCGACTTCTTCCGTGTCCTCAGTCGACCTCAATGAGCCCGTAGCACCAAAGAAAATGTCCGTGCTAGACAGGCGGACACAACAAGAGCTGGATTTCGATCGAGCGAAATACCCCTCCTTAGACCACCAAACGCAAGACAGCATTACTCAAAGGTACCGGGAGTTGCAAAAACGGATCAAGGCAGAGGGCTTGTATGATTGCAACTACGCATCATACGGCGTTGAATGCCTGCGCTATAGTCTGTTCTTCTGCACTTTCCTCTACCTGCTGAGATCAGGCTGGTACATTACGAGCGCTATCCCGCTGGCATGCTTCTGGCATCAGCTCACATTCACGGTCCACGATGCGGCTCATATGGGCATCACCCACGACTTCACAATCGATTCCACGATTGCCATGTTCATTGCCTCGTTTTTGGGCGGTCTGAGTGCTGGATGGTGGAAGCGCAATCACAATGTACACCACGTTGTGACAAACGATCCGGAACACGATCCTGACATTCAGTACATCCCCATCTTTGCAGTAACGCACCGATACCTGAGCAGCCTCACGAGCACATATTACGATAGATTCATGGAGTACGATGCCGTCGCCAAGGTATTGGTCCGGATCCAGCATTATACGTACTACCCGATCATGGCCGTCGCGCGGTTCAACCTCTACAGGCTGAGTTGGGAGTACTTACTTGGAGACAAAGCTCCCAAGAAAGGGCCGGCTTGGTGGTTCCGCTACTTCGAGCTATGCGGCATCTGCTTTTTCATGACCTGGTTTGCATACGGCATCGTGTACAAATCGATCCCAGATAACTTCAGTCGCTTTTGGTTTGTACTGATAGCTCATGCACTCACCTCGCCACTACATGTCCAAATCACCCTATCGCACTTCGCGATGAGCACGACCGATCTTGGAGTGCACGAGTCATTTGCCCAGAAGATGTTGCGAACAACCATGGACGTGGACTGCCCTCAGTGGCTAGACTTCTTCCATGGTGGACTTCAATTCCAGGCCATCCATCATCTTTATCCCAGAGTACCCAGGCACAACTTGAGAAAGACGCAAAAGTTAGTTCAAGAATTTTGTAACGAGGTGGATATTCCGTACGCTTTGTACGGATTTGTAGATGGAAACAAGCAGGTTGTTGGAAAGTTGGCAGACGTAGCTCGACAAGCCGCCATCTTTGCCGAATGTCAGCGCACCATGGCCGCAGAAGGGGACTACGGTCTCCACTGAGCCAATATTTGCGGCTGCGGCTCCACATCTTGCTGGCATATGTACTGTGTAATTTTTGCACGATCTAGACGACCCTTCACGACATTGGCTTTCTGCCACAGACGACATAGAAGAATATGAATCCCCGTCTCTCATGCCCTTCCGTCGCCTCCTTTTCCGCTTCTTCACTCGCCCTGACCACCTTATCTTGAGACACGACATTCTGCCCCTGCGCCATCTTCCTGATCATGGGAGGAATCAGCCTCCCCATCGTATCTCTATGAAAATCGCCAAATCTTTTCTCTGCCTCGGTCAACCCCTCCCACGGAGCCATCGCGTACATATACCTCTTGATCTGAACATCTTCAAGCCCTGCTGTGGCAAACATCCTTGGAAGCTGCTGTCCACAGGCCGCATCCATGCCTTTTCCAGCGCAAAGTTCTTGGAACACCTTGACCCAGTCGCAATCATCGTGCTAGGCATCCGCAGGGTGGGACCGTGACTCGAATTCTGCCAAGGTCAGAGAATGAGGCTCGAGGGCTGCGCGCTGAGTTGCGGTTAGGGGATTTGGAGCGCGGTAAATTGAGATGGCCAAGTCGTGCATCTCGACCCAGCCCTGTTCGTATGCGTCAGCTGAAATGTGTACATGTACCCGTTTACGAGAAATAGTACATACCCCAGGCTTCAGCAAAGCGACACTGCGGTCAACATAACCTTTCCAATTCGTCATGCCCATGACTAGTAGGCGCGAGAAAATGTAGTCGAAAGTACCCTTGCCAAACCGCGGATCCGGTGAGTCTGTGCTTGTGAGGTCATCGAAATTGCCTTGGATGTATTCGATATTTGGTAGCTTCTCTCGAACAATTGGCACGGGCGAGAGATCCTATCCGTATACTTGGGCATTGGGGAACTGTGAGGCTATCTGGTCGGTTACAATGCCTGTACCGCAGCCGATGTCGAGGGCTTTGCGAGCGGTAGAGGCGTTAAGAGGGGCGTGGATTATTTGTCCTTTCATCATGTCTCTGAGGAGATTGGACTGAGTCTCGAGCCTCTTGTGCTCAATATTGCTATTTTAGATCAGAATGTGGGATAAAGTGAAATATTCCAACTCTCTCGGTATATACGTACTCGTTCGGCAAGGTATAACTACGTCGCATTGGTGTTGTGGTATCCACGCTCAGTGCTAGGCTCATTTTGGGGAGTAATCGTATCAGCAATCATTGTCTATATGCTATATGGATAGTTCGCAAGTGTCTGGCATCGTGGGGCCTGTAGAGTAGCCATGTTTGCTTTATATATCTAGACACCTCGGCTCGAGGGATCAGCTGCGCAGCGCCACATATTAGCTGTCGACGACGCTGCAGATCGTGTACATCCACCGACTCAGTTGCGCACCGTGACAAATAACTGGAAAGTTCCTGTGCGTGGTGCACATGATAGTAGCGGATATACTGGGCAGTTTCAGCTACTAGAGAGTGGGCTGTCGAGACTATGGCTCTGGCTCAACCTGCCGCGGAAGACAGCTATACCCACCACTCAATGCTCTGAAAAAGCTTCCAACGTTGGCAAGCGAGCTGAAAGCTTCGAAGAGCTAGTAGCATGCTTTAGAGTTGTCGAGCTAGATTAGTGCAAGAGCAGCCATTGCCGCGGCGTTCCGTATTTGAGCATCATTGCAACAAGTTTTACACTTATAAGTATGCCACTAGAATGCACGAAGTCTTTCAAGAACTTCAAAGTACCCAGGAGTATGTCAAGTACAATTCGCCTGTTGTTGTTGTTGTTGTCTTGTCAAAGGCGAGGCTGCAGACGACAAGTTACCCGCACCGCCTCTAGCCGCATTGAGACAGGTCGAGATGGGGTGACATCAGGCCCAACAAATGGTGGTTCGAGGTGACCGAGCACTTCCGTTATGATGAAATGATGCGTACAGGCTTGTCCAGACCAATAATGGAGCTACAAAACATCAGGAGAGGTTCCCCTCTCGCTCATGTCAAAAGCTTTGTATTGTGGCCTCGAGCTCCAAACATCCTTTCCAGTCCTCAATTGCAGAAATCACGGACAAATAAGCTCCACAACACACACCGATGGATGCGATGGTAACGAAAGCACCGGTTGATCCGGAGAAGGTTGTTGAAGATGTCGAGCACTTGAGCCTCTCCCCATTTGGCCCCGCGAGGGCATCGATCACCGAACACCCATTGAGCGAAGTTGAGGTCTCAAAGATGACTGATTATTTCCATGCCAGCATGTACATGTGTTTGGGCATGATATACCTGCGCCGAAACCCACTACTCCGCGAGCCATTGACGCTGGATCATCTCAAGCGACGATTACTCGGCCACTGGGGCTCAGACGCTGGCCAATCGTTCACATACATCCACATGAACCGGCTCATCAAGAAGTACGACCTCGATGCTCTCTTCATTTCTGGTCCTGGGCACGGCGCGCCTGCTGTGCTGTCCAACAGTTACCTAGAGGGAGTCTATTCGGAAGTCTATCCTGAAAAGGGCGAGGACGAGAATGGTATGAGGCGATTCTTCAAGTCGTTCTCGTTCCCTGGAGGCATTGGATCACATGCCACACCAGAGACGCCAGGTAGCATGCATGAGGGTGGAGAGCTAGGTTACTCGATCTCTCACGCTTTTGGCGCCGTCTTCGACCATCCAGACTTGATCGCGCTTACTATGGTGGGTGACGGCGAATCCGAGACAGGCCCGCTCGCTACAAGCTGGCATTCGACCAAGTTTCTCAACCCCATAACAGATGGAGCAGTTCTGCCTGTTCTACATCTCAACGGCTACAAGGTACGTCCAATTCTAACATCGTTTTGATCCCACTGCTAATCCATGCCAGATCAACAACCCTACAGTTCTATCGCGCATCAGCCACAAGGAGCTCGAGGCACTCTTTGTTGGGTACGGATGGACACCATACTTCGTCGAGGGCAGCGACCTGCCCACCATGCATCAAGCAATGGCTGCAACAATGGAGCGCTGCGTCACCAAGATTCGCGAGTTCCAGCAGGAAGCTCGTGACTCTGGCAAAGCATTCCGACCGCGATGGCCCATGATTGTGCTCCGAACACCAAAGGGTTGGACTGGGCCTCGAAAGGTTGGAGAACATTACTCGGAAGGCTTCTGGCGCGCACATCAGGTCCCTCTGACCAATGTGCTCAAAGACAAGGCAGAACTCAAGCTCCTCGAAGAATGGATGCGAAGCTACAAGCCCGAGAAGCATTGGGATAAGGACGGCAAGCTTATCCCCGAGCTTCGAGAACTGGCCCCAGTAGGCAACAAGCGCATGAGTGCGAATCCCGTCACAAACGGCGGACTGCTGAGAGGCAAGCTGCATGTCCCCGATTTCCGCGATTACGCTGTCGACGTCACCAAGGGAGGAGTGGCAAAGATGGGCAGCATGGCGAATTTCGCAGGCTTTTTGCGTGATGTGATTAAGGAGAACCCGAAGTCTTTCCGTGTGTTCGGACCTGATGAGACGCAATCGAACAAGCTTGACAAGATTTACGAGGTGAGTAGCATCGTTGCACATAGAGCTTTTCTCGTTACTGATGTCAAAACAGGCTGGCAAGAAGGTATGGATGGGGGAGTTCTTTGAAGAGGACGAGGATGGCGGCAACCTTGCCTACGAGGGCCGGGTGATGGAGATTCTCTCCGAACACACTGTGGAGGTAAGCTAGAAGCGTATTTGTGAGTTCATCTCTAACAACATCTAGGGTTGGCTCGAAGGCTATATTCTGTCCGGTCGGCATGGGCTGCTCAACAGCTATGAGCCCTTCATCCACATCATCGACTCCATGGTCAACCAGCACTGCAAGTGGATTGAGAAGTGCCTCGAAGTCGAGTGGAGGCAAAAGATTGCATCGCTGAACATTCTCCTCACAGCGACTGTATGGCGACAAGATCACAACGGCTTTACGCACCAAGATCCCGGCTTCCTTGACGTGGTGGCAAACAAGAGTCCCGAAGTTGTGCGCATTTACCTCCCACCCGACGCAAACTGTCTGCTCTCAACGATGGACCACTGTCTGCGCAGTCAGAACTACGTCAATGTCATTGTAGCCGACAAGCAGGAGCACCTCCAGTTCCTGACCATGGAGCAAGCAATCGCACACTGCACCAAAGGCGTCGGCGTCTGGGAATGGGCATCGAACGACGCAGGCGAAGAGCCCGATGTCGTAATGGCATCCTGCGGCGACGTCTCAACCCACGAGTCCCTCGCAGCCACCGCACTTCTCCGACAACACCTGCCCGAGCTCAAGATCCGCTTCGTCAATGTCGTCGACTTGTTCAAGCTCATCGATGCCAGCGAACATCCCCATGGATTGCGTGCGCACGAGTGGCGGTCCATTTTCACTGATGATAAGCCTTGCATCTTCAACTTCCACTCATACCCATGGCTCATTCACCGCCTGACGTACGGTCGAAAGGGCCAGCAGAATCTGCTTGTACGTGGGTACAGGGAGAAGGGAAATATTGACACGCCTCTCGAACTGGCGATCCGCAATGGCACGGATCGATACAGTCTGGCGATCGATGCGATTGACAATATGAAGACGATTGGCAACAAGGGAAGCGCGGCAAGACAGGCGTTGCTTAATGAGCAGATCAAGGCGAAGAACTATGCCTATCATGAGGGGTTGGATCCGGATTACACCGAGAATTGGGTCTGGCCTTTCTAGGCTTGAGCATGCAGCTGCGACGAAGATAGATATATCATTTCAATTAATTAATGTACTGTGTAATACGCCCCAGATGTCGGACAGGTGAAGTCAACCTTCGGTTGTGCAAGACAACGAAACTGAAAAGAAGATTGAGAACAAGTAATCCACGCAGCTAGCTAGATTGTGCAAGTAGACAAGAGCAGAGCCCCCCAAAAATTGTGTTCTGCTGTTTGTTCGGTACGCGGAAAACTGCAAAAAGAAACTCCCCCGGAAAGGCTCGAACTTTCAACCTCCTGATGAGCTATCATAGATAACAGTCAGACGCGCTAGCCAATTGCGCCACGGAGGATCGATGTTGGTGCAGATGCACCACGGTGATTGTTTCGATGGATGATTTCCCAATGTTGTGATTTATATACTACGCCAAAAACCGCTCCAAAGAATTATCACAGCTTGCTTCTCAATCTGCGACAAACTTCACGGCAATCAAGGTGCGACCGGCGTCATTGTTTCGGCGGGTAAAGGTGGGGTTAATTCGTGTCCGATGCGGCAATTCGCCCGAACCCTATGCTATTCCACGAACCAGCCTTTCTCCGCTAATGTGATGCTACTCCACCTCGGGTTTCAACACCACAATACCATACGGATCCCTATCTACCTCACTAACCACCACCTCGAATTCCTCGTCCTTCAATGCCTCCTTTACCTCCTCATCTGCATTTCCTTCCATCTCCCCTCTGATCGCTTTCCACTCCACTTCTACCGCCTCTTCCAACTGCGCTAATAGCACCTCAGCTAGAAATCCGCGCTCGGAATTACTGTGAAACAAATTTATGACAACCTGTCCCTTCTCGATGGCTGCGAGTGCTTCGTGATGGCTCATTTCCCCTGTGAACAAGAGGTCGACATCCAAGTTGGATAGTAGCGATGCGCCTGAGCCAGCGCAAATGCCCACGCTGCGGATCTGAATATCTGAGATGGTTGAATTTTGGGGGATGGCGATGGGGAAGCCTTTGGGGTTGTTCAGACCCTTGCCTATGCGATCTAGCAGTGCAGGTAGAGGCTGCGGCTTGCTGAACTCGACGATGCGACCCATTCCTGCGCCGGGGTGAGATTCGAGTTCTGGAGATTGTGGGATCACAGGGCGCCGGGTGTGAGGGACTGTAGCTGTAGTAGCTGTCGTTGCAGGCAGTTTCGCGAGGCGAAGGGTGGTTTGGCTGGGGTGGTGGTTCAACGTGAAACTTGGTCGCTTGCGCTCGATGAAGGGATCGTCAGGATCTGGGGCGCTGCTTTGCTGTTGAGCTGAATCTGGCTCTGATCCGCCATCATGTTGTTGCTGTGCCTTTGTACCGGTCATAATGTCTGCTAGCCAGTCTCCAAGTCCTCCTGGCGCGGCATCGACTGCGGTATGTGGGCTGTAGACGCTGATGCCATGACTTGCCAGACGCAACAGAGTTTGTTGCTGTGTATTGGCAAGGGTGATCGACTTCAAGCCTCTGAATATGATTGGATGGTATGCGATGACGATGGAGGATTGGAGAGCTATCGCTTCGTCGGCGACAGCTTTTGTGAGGTCGATGGTGAGGAGGACAGTATTCGACTGGCGACGAGATGGTACAAATGGCGCTTCGAGAAGCAAACCAGTGTTATCCCAGGAGTTATCTGCAAGCGCTTTTGGGTACCTATTCGCCGTCAGTAAATCTCCCGACGCGCGCAAGAGCTGTCCCAGAAAAGAGTCCCAAACTCACAGTTTCTGCATCGCCCTCACCACCGCCTTCGAAAACGGCGCACTGGACGCCATATTTGCTCTTGCCGCGTTAGCAAGTGACCTTCTAGCCGTTGGTAAGAACATGCAACCTCAATTGCACAATCGCACATACAAACACTCACACACTCACTATTCAACGCAACCACAAACCACAACAGCTCCAGCCTAATCCCTGCCCTGCCCCACGTCATCCCGTCCACCATACCTTATCAGATCCGAATCCTTCCCGAAACATCAACTCACCCTGCCCGCCATCTGATGGACCCTAGACACACACTCTACAAAACATTTGCGAATTTGGCCGTCGATCCTGAAAATCCAGACAAAATGAGTGCAAGCACGGACGAGGAGGCTGCGCAGGTGCAGGCTACGTCAGGCGTTACGCCTGAGAGCATTGAGAAGAAGTTGAAGGAGAGTTTGGGCGCGACGTATGTTGAGATTGCGGATTTGAGCGGTATGTATAGATTCCGAGTATATGTTTGCGATTTTTTGTAAGAGGTGGTGCGCACGTGGTCGCTGCAGTATTCATCTCCGGAGATGATGGATCATGTGCGCACTATCACCTTGAGGAGGCAGACGGCTTCATCCCTTCCGGCTCAAAACATTATTAAGCATAATTTTGCAATCCGCCAGATCATTGACTGAGTTGGATTAGGCGGCTGCGGCCAAATGTACGAGGCCATTATTGTATCACCACAATTCACCAAGAAGACCACACTGGCTCGGCATCGACTCGTCAACACGGCGCTCAAGGACGAAATTGCGGCGATTCATGCGTGGACGCCAAAGTGTCACACGCCAGAGGAGTGGGAGAAGAAGAAGCCGCAGTGAAATAACCTCCGTATACTTGCGGCTGCGTCATGCTTTACGACTTTCGGGTTCGGTTTTGGGACTTCTCAATCATCGTGGGATATCATGTGCAAGCGATGGAATAAGCTACTGCTTCCTTGGACCATAGATTTGATGGGACTCTCTATAAATACCTTCTCGTGTCTAGGTGTCTATATCATGAACTCAAGGACTTTTCCTAGCTCAGTAGCACCTTGATCTCCCCACTTGTCCTCGGGAACATGTCCCTCAGCCCTGGCTCCTGCTCCTCGTCTTCCTTGTCCTCGTCATAGAGCAGATCGTCAGCAGCTATAATTTTCTTCTCGATAACCTCAAAGTCTTCGCAAAACGAAGCTGCAGCCTCATCCGTAATGTCTTGTATCATCTTTCGATTATTCAGTCGCTTCAAGTTCTCTGCAGCATCGATCAGCGCGGATGGCAGGAACTCATCCAATCTTTGACTGGCTGCCACGAGTGCATCTGGCTTAAAGGGGTCGAGGTCGGGTATAGTCTTTAGGCTCTCTTCTGTGTCCTTAATATCCTCTAGAGCCTCGAGCAGAGTAATCATTCCCGACTCATGGAGCAGATACTGGTGTTGATAGTCGACCAGCTGAGCGACTTGCTCCTTAATTGTATCGTCCATCTCTTCGACTCGCTCGCTCGCGAAGGTGTGCGTGGACAGAGCATCTTTGGCGGCGAAGAGGCAATTGATAGCAAAGATGGCGCTATCCGGCTGTTCCAGCCCTTTTTGCAGGTTTACACAACCACTCATGAAGGGATCAAGAGCTTCAGCCAATACGGCATAGAATCCTTGTGCCTGATCATCCGTACCCGCGGCAGAAGTATCGTAGCTCTTGGCAAGAACTTTGAGCATTTGGAGTGCGTCCTCGAGGAAGTCAGGAGGTGATAGGTCCGGTGGTGGTTTGGCAAGGTCGCTTTGGACTGCGGCAACGTAGTCTCGCATGTTCGAGCGGAATTGTCGCATAGCAGAGGCTTCCAGAGCTTCAAAAATCTCCAAAACCTCTGACTCAGCTCCCAGGAGTCTGACAAAGGTGCCCTTGTAGAAGCCGATCAGGTTCGCAATCTTGTAGGCTAAAGCGGCGTCATCGTGGCTTTGGACCACCTGCTCAGTACGTTGACGCAGAACTCGCGCAACGCTTGTCAAGTCGCGGCTGACGAGCTGGTTGAGTGCTTTCCTCCCATCGAAGATCTCTGCGTCCTCGTCCCTCAACCATGGTTCGCTTTCTAGGCCCTCTTGAATGGAGCGTTTGATCTCTTCACCATCAGAAATGAACAAATTCTCCAGAGCCTCGCGCTCTGAGACTGTAGTCGAATGCACCCAAGCCAGCATATCACCAATGTAGCGCAATGAATCATGGGCATGGAACTCGATCGGCTTGGTGGCAATGTGCTCTGCTTCTGATGCTGAACCAGTCAAGGCAGCATGGAAGGAGTCGGACAAGATGGTCTCCCGCGCTTCTGCAAACGAGTCGAGGCAGCTCTGGAACAGGGTCGGTCGCTCCGCAAGCACGCGCAAAGATCTTCGCACGGAGGCACTAATCTGCGGGTTTTCTAGGTCCAGAGTCTTGAACTCCCGTTGAATCCATCGGTACAGCTTCTGGAAGGCGGCATTGAGTTGTTTCGAGCTCTTCTCCAAGACTTCGAGACCCAGCCGCTGGTCTTCAGTTCCTAGAAGGACCTGGCAGTCATGGTGGATCTTCTTGACGCGTGTGAGCACTTGGAAAAACTCCTCGTTGACGGGCTCAGCAGTGGATGTCAAAACAGTGGCCTCTTCCTCGGAGATGATGAAATGAGAATTGAATGCTTGCAAGATCTGTTGCTTGCTTTCGACCTGTTTACGCTGTGTCATAAGACTGGTGGCTTCTTCTAGTACGGGTTCAGTTTCTTTATTTGCAGCTGCAATGTGACTCCGCATATCAGCACAGTAGTTGTTGAGACTGCTGATGGCCGAACCGATACGTTTCAATTGCTACCGAAATTCAGCATCATTCATGCGATGTTCTGATTTACGTACTGCAGCAACTTCACCAAAATCTTTGACAATCTCGCCATTGCATTGGATGACCTCTTTTTGGACATCTAGACGGATTTGACGTCTTGTTCCGGCCGTGTTGCGTACGCCCCGGGAGTCGAGTGTCTCCAGAGCATCGCGAATTTCTAGGTCGGCATATGAGGCAGACAGCACACTGGTGATTCGGCTAGATAATGCATTGGCGCCACGGGAGGCTGTGCTTGTGGAAGACGTAGCTGGCGACAAGGCATCTGCAGAGGCGGGAGTGCCGCGCTCTTGAAAGTAACTCACTGACATCTGATATCGTGTAGGTGTCGTGACTAGAGGCCAGCATGGGACATGGCTGGATCGTGGCGCTCGGGGAAGGTGCAGCCGAGGACCTTATCGATAGCGCCTTCCCGGCGCGTCACCTGCATGCATCATCCAGCGGCGATCCCATGATAGCTGCAGTCACCGCTTCACGAGCTTCTTGCCAAGGGAGTGAGTTCAAGCCAGAGCTGCTCTGAGATTCATGGGGTCACTTTCACTGTTCTGGAGATCACGTCTCCCTTCACCTGACGCCACTGTCCCTCAAACACTGAGATAGGCCCCAGCGCTGCCACGCGCCCCCACCCGTTGCCTGCGTGCCTGGCAACAGGACCTCCAAACCATGATGGCATCCAACCTCCTTTCTAGGCTTCTTCCCTCAGCGTCAGACGAGCCCTTCGCCCAGGACCCACTCAGCAACCAAAACCGCCGCACATCTTCCTCTACCGCGACCGATGAGAGGCCCGATATGGACATAGACGAGGAGAACTTTGGCGCTCGCTTTGAGGCACAAGACCTCAACGACTTGCTGGCAGAAGCTTCGTCGAGCCAGATGACGACCGAGAGTCGCGCCGTCTCACCAGAGGCCAGACGAAATGCACCGCCAGGTATCAACATAGCTGCCCGAGCACCAGCATGGCGACAGCCTGCTCCTGCGCGTCCAGTGCCACTAGACGACGATGACGATGTACCGCAATCACTTCTGCTAGAGGGCGGGCTCGACCCACCTCCCAACCCCAACCAAGGCCTGCCGCCTCCTGTACCCGGGCCCTCGACGAGACACACGCAAGCACAATGGGAGGCGACAAGACAACAGCAGCGGCTACACGCTGAAGACAGGAGAGGAGCTCCTCCACGGACATGGGGGCATACAGGAAGAGGCGGGCAGTTTACTGCAGACCCCAAAGAGAAAGCCATGTGGCTTTGGGTAAACCAGACGGACCTCGATACGTACATGCGCGACGTGTACGAGTACTATGTTGGTTGCGGCATATACTCAA
Organism: Phaeosphaeria sp. A1 3.1a; assembly: GCA_003501895.1. NCBI lineage: Eukaryota > Fungi > Ascomycota > Dothideomycetes > Pleosporales > Phaeosphaeriaceae > Phaeosphaeria > Phaeosphaeria sp. A1 3.1a. The sequence continues at coordinate 28,550 of QVXC01000042.1, forward strand.
TACTCCTGCGACGAGTACTGTCACTGCTGCAGTCCGCATTCGTCGTCGGCTTCATGACCTTTCTCGGCTGGTGCATTGACTACTCCAAGCTGTCGGGAAGCACCAAGATGAGCCAAGTCGTGGTGCCCAAATGTACTAAGGGTATACATGGCTTCTGGATATTTGCACTATGGGTATTCACCATATACTGGCTATATTCATTCTACTCGCTAGTTACAGACCTCCCGCGGCTGCGAGCTATGCACGATTTCTACCACCATCTTCTCGACGTTCCCGACCAGGATATCCAGACAATACAGTGGCAGCAGATCGTGAGTCGCGTCATGGCTCTACGAGACTTGAACTTGACTACTGCCTCGAACCTTTCTCCCGAGACTCGCAAGCTCTTAGATTCGAAGAGCCGGCAGCGCCTTGACGCAGTCGACATTGCCAGCCGGTTGATGCGCCGCGACAATTATCTGATCGCCCTTTTCAACAAAGAAATCTTGGACGTGACTGTGCCTATACCATTCTTGGGCAACAGATATATCTTTTCTGAGACTACCAAATGGCATGTCAACCTCGCTGTCATGGACTTTGTGTTTAGCGGTCCGAATGGACAGTTCAACCAAGACTTTCTGAAGGAAAGAAACCGCCGTGAGCTCGTGAAGAAGTTGAGGACCCGCTTCTTCTGGACAGGAATCATCAGTATCATATGCGCACCATTCGCCGTCATCTTCGTGCTTGCATCATACTTGTTCAAGTACTTTACAGAATACCACAAGGATCCTGGTCAGCTAAGCAACCGCGACTTTACCACATTCGCGCAATGGAAGTTCCGTGAGTTCAATGAGCTACCACATTTGTTTGCACGTCGTCGAAATATGGCATATCCTTACGCGAATCTGTATCTGGCTCAGTTTCCCAAGGACAAGACAGAGCAAGTCTCATCATTTGTAGCCTTCATCGCAGGAGCGTTTGCTTTCGTACTGGTCGTCTTCACCTTACTCGATTCGGAGCTGTTCCTCACCTTCGAGATATCGCCTGGAAAGACTGCCATCTTCTGGATTGGTGTCCTGACCACCATCTATCGCGTAGCTCGTGGAAGCAGTCCACAAGAAGATCAGATCTTGGATCCCACATACTACATCAACCACGTCATCTATCACACTCGCTACGAGCCAGAGTCATGGCATGACCGGTTACACAGCGATGAGGTTCGCGCTGAGTTTGCAAAACTGTACCAGCCAAAGATCTTGATCTTCGCAGAAGAGATACTGAGCATGGTCATCACACCATTCTTGCTCATGTTCCGTCTGCCACACTGTAGTGACCGCATAGTCGACTTCTTCCGCGAATTTTCAATTGTCGTCGACGGCCTAGGCGTGACTTGCTCATTCTCCATGTTCCCCTTCAACAAGGGCACCCAGAACGTCAACAACGCTCCAGCCAACCGGGGCGGAGGACGCAGAGATGACATTGATCCTCGAGAAGACTACTTCATGGCAAAGGACAACAAGATGCTCGCATCCTATTATGGCTTCCTCGACACCTACGCAACGTCCGGCCGTGGCTACAACGGCAGACTGCAAGGCAAGGGGAGCTTCCACCCTCCGCCGCAGTTCCCCAACGCCTTCGGCGCCATGTCACAAACTGCACAGCCCATCGATGCTGGTGCACGGGGCACGAGCAGAGGTCCAGCAGGACGACAGCCACTTCAGCGTCGAACCCCACGTACCGGGCCCACGGGGAGAGACGAGCCCATATCTTCCATTCTCTTGGATCCACATCATCAGCCATCTTCCGCATCCATGCTTCGTGGCTCACCACGTAACGGACCACAGGGAAGATATCGGACACCGCTCCAGCCAGTATCAGACACGCCAAGTTCGCGCATCGAGGAGGAAAGCACGCTAGGTGACTCATGGCGAATGAGTAAGCTGGCTCAGGATGACGACGAGGAGGAAGAGGCAACGGGGGCGACAAGGGGAGGCGTGCTACAATTATTGCAGCAGTTCTCCAGGGCGCAGGCTGAGGGTAGGGGAGCTGGCGTTGGAGTTTGAAGATTAGCATCGCATTGATGGCATTGTATGGGGTCGTTGGGCGTTTTTTCCATGTTATGGGTAGATATATACCAACAGCGCAATAGCTTAGAAGCGAACAGAGACTTGAATACATTATTATCTTCTCAGCTCTTTTCGTAATTGGTAATGGTGAGATGCGTGAAACGGCAGCCGACGACCACTGTTGTCTGCGATGACCGAGGGATTGGCACTCAGCTACACATATCAACAGAAGCTGGATCTTCTGCTGACATATCGGAACAAGTCAGCATTAGAAGTTCAGCACGTGCATCACGATTCATATGAACAGAGCTTTATTTGTCTCTTAGTCATTCAGGCTGAATTTGGTCGACGTCTACAGTTACATTTTGCAGATGTTCTTCCTCCAACCTTCATCCATGACTGGAGAGGAGGAAAGCAAATCACGCCATAGCCGGTATCCCATTTGACCCATGATCATTCGCATACGTCATCGCAAAACCACCACAACCTAAGCCTCGAAAGCGTCGGGGAAGCGGCGCATGTTCTGGGCAAGGTTGCCCTTGTTGCGGAGGAACTGGACGTAGGCACCGTCGATCTTGATCTTGCCCTCCTTGCGCTTCTCGACGTACTCCTCACGGCGGAGAGGGGTGAAGCCCCAGTTCCTGGAGACGATGATCTTTTGGCGACCGGGGAACTACCGTATATTAGTATTTTGAAAGCAAGTACAGTCTCAAATATGACGTACCTTGTACTGGCAACGCCTCAGAGCCTCGAGAGCGGTGGCGCGGTGGGAATCCCTAGTCCGGACGGACATGAGAATCTGGCCAATGTTCACACGAGCGACAAGACCGTTGGGCTTGCCGAAAGCACCACGCATACCAGTTTGAAGCCTATCAGCTCCAGCGCACGACAACATCTTGTTGATGCGGACGACATGGTAGGGGTGGACGCGGACACGGAGATGGAAACCTTCCTTTCCGGCAACCTTGACGAGGTACTTGTTGGCGCAAATACGGGCGGCCTCGAGAGCCTCGGAAGACAGCTGCTCGTACTCGTTGGAGACCAAGTGGATGCAGAGAGGGAAGTCGTCGACGTTGGCCTTCTTGCGACCGAGATCGAAGATGCGGATCTTGGCGTCGGGTACACCACGGTTGAACCTGCTCTTGGGGTACTTTACTGCTGTCAGTCTGCTGTTCCTCCTCTATTCGTGTTTCCTGCGACGTACGGGCTTGTTCTTGCAGTAGCGGTAGCAGCGGGCTGGACGGCGTGCCATTGTGACGACTTTTGACCTGGTGACAAATCAAAGTGAGTGCGGGTTCGACGGTAGAAGGAGCGTGTGGGCGGGCGCGCAAACTGATCAGCAGGTTAGGAACGAGACTCGCGAGAGGGAGGAATTTTTGACAGCACGTACCTTACCCTGTATTTAAGTGTTAGTTGTGGAGGGAGTCAGAGCGAAGGCAAGAGTCGTGTATTTGCAATCATTCGGGGTGGGCAGGCCGAAGGCGCCAAGCTGCTAAGCGAGCAGCGCCACTTCCCATTGGGTTTGTCAGCCACCGCAGCGATCGATACAACATGCGTCACTGCCAACAAAGGTCATGATTTTGATTGATACCATAATGGACTACATTGGAGTGATACAGGGAGTGTTGAAAAGTGTTACTTGGTTTGGTGTAGGACAACCTGGTCTTGCCTTACTGTGATTTTTGCACGCCGTTAAGAGTGCAATTATCTCCGGACTAGTGCCAAACATCGCCGTGAGACACCGTGCATGTCTTTGTACGAAGGTACGATGACATTGACCGTGGTCTTCCATCCTGGTTCGTCATTCGCTGTCATGGTTGGAGATCTGGTACAAAACATGCGGCGTTTTCTTACCAGACGGCCATATATCTTTGGACATTCGGACAATTGATTAGTGCACCACACGTTGACCACAGCAATATATGCATTTCAAGCTTGACAGAGAACATGTTGGCTTCATTTGTCATTCATTGAAGTTCGTCATCGACCATATGAGTCGTGAGTTGGTATCATGTCTAACTGCTTTTTGTCCTTTTCCAAGCGCACATCTACTCGGTGCTGGTGGTGAGGATATCCGAGTCACCTGTCCCATGTCAGCAGTTGCAAACACTCCTCTCATAGTCTGTGACTTACCAGCGTCAAGGATGGACATGGTGGAGCAGCGGAAGAGCTTACCGCAAGCGGTACCAAGCTCGATCTGTATCATAGGTATGTTAGTGGCAGCCCTCCGAAGTCATAATCGGACCTCTTCTCAGGGCCAGCCCTCAGAGAACACCCAGTATACCCCAGAGCATCTCGTCGTTAGGCCTGAGAAAGGATCGTGGTGCGGTACGTACGTTGTTGCCGGAGAAGTGGTGGACTGCGCATGGTTAGAGTCTGCAAGGTGAAGGGCGCGGCTGTCAAACATACCAGAGGTCTTGGAAAGCATAGCGTAGTACTCAAGCTCAGACTTCCTCAGAGGAGGAGTGTTGCCAGCAATGATGACGAGCTTGGCCTTGCCGGTGCGCAGGCTCTTGAGGGTGGACTTGTAGCCGAGGGTGACCTTACCGGACTTCATCACAAGCGCAAGGCGCGAGTTGATGGAGTCGGCGGTTCTCTTGTTCTTCTTGGGGGCCATCGCTGCGCTCAGGAGTGTATCTGTAAAAGGTCCTGGGGGTGTTGTTGCGCTCCGGTTGTGTTCGTGGTTGAGCAAAAAAGCCTCGCGAATTTTTGGTTGTGGATTAGCCGAATGCCAAGATTCGTCCTAGCCTTGCCCGATTAGTCAGTAGTCTCTTTCTACCATCACTACCTCTTGTCTCGAGAGCCTGTTGTAAAAGTCCCGTAAGATTGTGGAAGCTCGGAGACTGATGTCAGGCGGAAATGGTTGTGAGGGTGGAGAATGAAGATGTGATGGCTAAATATAGCTACAGTAATCGTGCATCACATGCTCACGCAAACTCAGTCTCCAAGTCAATGGTACAGCAGAAGGGCAGACATGTACATTGATATGCCGGCAACCTTATTTGTTTACGAAGCTAGTGAATTCGGCCTCGTGGCATCGCGTGTGGTATCATGAATCGCATCTCATCGTACTCCAACCTATACCCAACTCCACCAGATCCAACGCCCTTGACCAGCACCCCCCCCCCACCTTCTTAAGCTGCTGCTCTCTGTGCCTGGCGACCTCCACGAGGTGCGCGTACCGCACCGGGCCTGTTGAGAGTGTACTTCGCAAAAGACCTCTGCAGCGCCTTTTTGGCACTGACCTTCTGCGAGCCAATGAAAGAGTCAATGGTCACGGCGATGGCGCGATCAACGTCTTGCGAGCTGACGTACTCGTGCATTCGCATTTTGCAAAACGCTTCTGCAATTCGCATGATGGCTTCGAGATGACGGACCTGGATGGGATTAGAGGACATCCATGTAATGTGGTGGAGTAGAACTTACTGTAATAGGGTATGCCCCAGTCGCCATGGACTCTCGGCGCATGTCTGCGAAAAGACGGGCGACCTTGTCTTGCTCGATCTGGTACAGCTTGGGCCTGCAGTTCTCCCTTGCGTACAGAATGTACTTCCTCAGAAGTTCCTGAGGAATTTCTCCTGTGGTCGCAGAAGCCTCGGCATCCACGTCCATAGATTCCTGCTCCTGATCACCTTCCGCACCATTTGTCTTTGCAGGGTCATAAGCAGCATTCTTGACAGGATGAGCTCGGCTGTGAGACTTGACAACGAAGTTTGCCAATCGTTCGTCCTCAGTAGGGTCAACGGTATCACGGACGACACACAAGATATCGAAACGGGACAAGATAGGCTCCGTGAGTTCCACATTCTGCGAGAACGGAATTGTCGAGTTGTAGCGACCACCGATAGGATTGGCAGCTGCGACGACTGCGCAACGAGCCTGTAGAGTAGTGACAATACCAGCCTTGGAGATGGAAATCGTCTGCTGCTCCATAGCCTCGTGAATCGAAGTTCGGTCCTGATCATTCATCTTGTCGAATTCGTCAATCAGGCAGGTTCCCTTGTCGGCAAGCACAAGCGCTCCACCTTCCAGTGTCCATTCGCTGGTCATTGGATCGCGACGAACGGAAGCTGTAAGACCGACAGCGGATGCACCTTGGCCTGTCGCAAAGACGGCGCGGTGGGCAGTCTTCTCCACGAATTTCAGCACCTGTGACTTTGCGGTACCGGGATCGCCCAACAAAAGAACGTTGATGTCGCCACGAATGGAGTGTTTTCCTTGTGCCTCTTTGCTGACACCGCCAAAGAGTGAGAGTGCCACGGCAGTCTTGATATCGGTATGTCCGTAGATGTTTGGCGCAATGGAGTCGATAATCTTGTCTACAATCTTAGGGTCCTTGGAGAGTTGTCGGATTTCGCGTTCGTCCCCCTCGGTGAGGCGGAAGCCAGCCAGCTGGTCATGGGATTTGACGATGTGGTTGGCTTCAAGAACGGTGGCAAAGACAGGGAAACCGTTCTTGTTGTTTAATGATGGGTCAAAGTTGTTTCTGTAGATGCCAATGACCTCAATTTCCTCACCTGGCTTCGCAGAGTCGATCAAGTCCCACAGTAAGATGACTTCGCGGTGCCGGGGTATGCGTCCAGCTGGCACGGTTCCGGGCGATTCCTGAAGTGTGATCTTTTGGTAGTTTCGATAGACAGTACGCTCGGAATTGACAGTAAATGGACCCCGTGACTGACAGTTCTGGCAGAAAGAGATCTTCACTTCGACATTGGAATCCTGGTGGAATGGGCCAAGCGTAGTTCCACACTTTGTGCAGTCGAACTTGACATACTTGAGTTGGGGGAACACTCCGCTACGTCGAGTAACGGTCCCGCTGACACAGACTAAGGTGTTCAGGTGAGATTGACGAAGTCCACGGAGGGTATACTGAACAGGAAGGTCCGTGATGCGGACATGAATCTCGGAGTGGATACGCTCATAGTCGGGGTAAGGGATGAGCACGGCTTCCATAGCCACTTGATCGAAGATCTTCAACACCTCGGTCGGACAATTGGCGAGGAAGAAGGCGATGGTAGCCCTGTGGCTGGACAGATGATCGTAAGACACTTCCAGGGACTCGGCGTTGATTTCTCCCAGAGTCCTGATGCGCTCTCCGTAGACGGACGTTCCTTGCTCGTTTGTAAATTCAAGCAGGAAGTTCTTGAACTCGCGAGCAATCGACTTCGCAACTTGAGGTCGGGTGACCCAATCTTCCACACCAGCGGCCTTGATATCAGCGAGACCTTCGAGTGAAAGCTCTTCTTCCATGATATCGTCTCCCATATCCATATCGTCTTGCTCGTCGTAGCGATGCCTCCTGACACGTCGGCGGCCCATGAGGTCGGCCAGGCCGTCTTGGTCGTCATCGTCGGGTAGGAAAGCTGCGGGCATGCGACGCCTCGCTTCTTGATCGCGACGATTGAGGCGTCGGTCGAGCTCTCGCCTCTGGGCCAGGTCCATCTCGGCGAAGTCACCCTCATCGTCGATACCTTCGCCTTCATAGGCGTCGTTCTCGCGGGCCCTGTAGTCGTTCTCGAAGTCGTCTGCGAACAGGTCGATGCCTTCAGCTTCTTCAGCATCCTCGTCCAGGTCGTCGACGTCGCGCATCATGTCGTCGTCGTCCAACACATCTGCATCGTCATCTTGAGGGATCATTGGCGGCGACGAGGCCATTGCTGTTGTTGTTAGCTTGTTTACCGGAGCGATCAGTATCGTCCCACATACGACTAGACGGCGGATGCGCCGCGGAAGAGGGCAGGTCCATGTCGTCTCTGTTGCGCTTGTTGCCTCCTCTACTGGGGCCGGCACCTCGATTGGCGGACGACATGTTGGATCGCAATGGTGAACTGTGTGGTGTTAGGAGGTTGGACTGGCGGTAAGGAGGGGCAGCGTCGATCTTGTAGCTGCGACCTGCGCCCGCTTTGAGGGAGCACGAACCTCATAGTGATCCAATCTAGGTTGGAGGAATTGATGTGTACACTACAGCAGGACGGGCTGTATGCACAAAGGGGAGTCTGAGTTAAGTCTGGGGTGGGGCGGCCAGCAACCACTTTACGCGTGGGAAGCGCCAAGTTAACGCGACGCGACTTCTTCGCTACAGCGGGACCAATCATACACCAGCATACGCTTTCGTGTCCGCGAGGCAACCACTACGACATAATAGTCGAGCACTCACGCAGGCGCATTTTGCGAAGGCACTAAGCTGACTGATATTCTGTCGCGCAAGACTCCAGAGACACATCCACAAACATGGCCGACTCGCAATCAACGGCAGCGTCTACCGCAAAACCGCGCACGAACAGCATATCACAGGCGTCTGAGAGCTCCCAGACTGCAGCAGAGTATGTATGCCAGCCTTCTGGTACAAACCCTCGCAGCTAATACTTATGATACAGGTTCATTAAGGAACAACTCAGCCTAGAAGCCGAGGCTCGTGAAGCTCTCCCATATGTCAGCACACTCCAAACCCACCATCGCACCCCCCGCTGACAGCTCGTAGCAATTCGATACATGCACACGCGACCTCGGTCCCTTGCGCCAGAGCCTGTATGCCTGTCTGACCTGCAATCCGCCGCCTTCGACTCCCGCCGCCAGCTATACTCCCGCAGCAGTATGCTACTCGTGTTCCATCTCGTGCCACGGAGAACATACCCTCGTTGAACTGTTCAACAAGCGCAACTTCATATGCGATTGCGGTACTACTCGTATGCCAGAAGCAGCGCCATGCACGCTCCGACTGAACACGAAGACGGGCCAGAAGGGCGACGTAACGGGAGAGGAGCCCGCGAAGACCAACAAATACAACCAGAACTTCCGGAACAGATTCTGTGGGTGTGGAGAAGACTACGATCCGCACCAAGAGAAAGGTACCATGTTCCAATGTCTTGGACTAGGCACTGTTGAGGACGGCGGATGCGGTGAAGATTGGTGGCATCCAGAGTGTCTCGTTGGCTATACGCGCGAGGAATATGCGAAGATTGTCGAGAAACCAAAAGCGGAGGAGACAGCAGCAGGCGCCGAAATGACAGATGCACCTATGGAAATCGTAAACGAGGACAAGCCTACTGCGACCACAGAAAACATTGGGCACGCGCCAGTACAGTCTACAATTACTGGCATAATAGACGCTGCAGTGGTGAACGGCACCGGCATCGATGGCAACGACATAGCAGCAGAGGGTGAAGAGGAGGATGATGAGCCGCCACTGCCCCCGGGATTTCCTGCGGAAGATGACTTTGACCATTTCATCTGCCACAAATGTCTAGAGGCCAATGGGTGGTTAAAGAACTATGCTGGCTCGACAGGTTTTCTCCCACCAGTGTACCTTGACAAAGCACTCAACGAAAAGCATACAGCTCCAGCGACTGTGGTGGAGTCTTCGATGCCTGGAAACGAAGACTCAAAGAAGCGCAAGGCCTCCGACAATGCCGAAGACACCTCCTCAGCCACTCTTGCTGCCCCAGCTCCGGCTAAGCGTCAGAAGTCTGAGGACCCCAGTGGACCACTCGCAAGCATCCCTGAGGACACCATGACTCTGCCAATAACCCCAAAGAAGCCAGCCGATCCTTCAGTCTGCAAGCACGCACTATTGACGCCTCTTCCTTCGCCAGCGCAAGCCACAACCTTCTCTCTCTTCCTCAAACCTGATTTCCGTGAAAATCTGTGCCGCTGCACAGCTTGCTTTCCACGACTCAAAGCTCACCCACAACTTCTCGAGGAAGAAGATACCTACGAACCACCAATGTCTGAAGATGGCGATGATGGCGCACAGTCAGTCGGCACAGGCTCGATACTCGATCGCGGCGAGGCAGCCTTTAGCAATATGGACCGTGTGCAAGCTATCCAAGGTGCTATGGCGTATGCACATCTCAAGGACAAGATCTCTGCATTCCTCAAACCCTTCGCTGAGTCTGGAGAAGCTGTCGGTGCAGAAGATGTCAAGCAGTACTTTGAGAAGTTGAGGGGTGATGCTCAAGGCATTCAGGAAGCAGCTGGTGGCGCTAAAGCGAACAGGGAAGACGATGAGGAGGGAGGCGGGGACGGCAATGGCAGAAGAGAGCAGAGTGGATACTGAACAATAGTTCCAAACACAAAATGACTGTTCGAGAGGCTTGGATCAGTGGACAACGATCGAACGTGAACTGCAGACATACACGATTTCGATACGATACGGGAGGAGCAGAACAATTGCATAGCCATTCTATTGAACAATCACAGTTCATCGGGGGAACATCCTGCGCCTGGTGACTATTCAAACTTGAGGCCTTTACGGAGGAGCTGGTTTTGGGTGATGCACCGCACACGGGGTCTGAAATCTTGCCACTCTTCCAGGAGGACTCTAAACAAGATTTAATGTAATATTTAAACCTATGATAGGATTCTAATATCCCTTATAAGTAATGTTATGTCGTCTAATCTTATAATACACTATCGTAGTACTCCTGGAAGAGTCGTAAGATTTCCGACCTCGTGTGCGGTGCATCACCCAAAACCAGCTCCTCTAAACTGTAGACGGTAGAAGCAGCCGCCTGGCTGCACGCGCGGGTAGCTACCGAAGAGCCTCATCTACACATGCTAATCCAGGCTCACCAACATTTTGCGCTCAAGGCTAGAGGAGCACAGAGCCAGTGTGTTGTTCGGCGAGCCGCCAGAACGTCGTGCACTTTTGGCGTCAACACCCTCTGATTGGCCAGCCACGACTGGAGTCATGAAACACTTGTCGACAAACAACCACCAGTCGCTACGTTACCTTCAACATTTTCCAGTACAGACCAGTGACACGTCCATATTGCAGGCATATGCGACAATGCTCGGCCAGTGCCCTTAGCCGTCCCATTCTGAAGTCAAACTGGCGTTGCAGCGGCTAATGAAGCTTCAAAATCAAGTGCTGGCCCGGATGCAATGGATCCTCAGCTAGGCCTGCTAGACGTCTCTCTTCCTGGAACGCACGATCCCTTTCTATTATTTCCTAGTAGTCAGTCTTTCTAGCGTGTTTTCTTCTGTCGATCGTTTCTCTCATACTCATCTCTTCCTCGGCTTGTCCTTGTGCTCTCTGTGTCGCTTTCCATTCTGTCTCTACGCGCCGTCCTGTTCGACGATCTCTTCATTTCTCTAGCTTTTCTTTCTTCCTTTAATCTCTTATTACCTTTGTGATGCCTTTTCTTCACACAGTTCTGCTGCTGGCAGCTTCTTCAAACCTAGTATTGGCAGGACCACTTCCTCGAGAAAACAGGCGACAGCTGTAAGAAGAACTAATTGTGCTCCTCTCGACTGACAGCTAACACCATACAGCTTCCAGAGCTATGCAAACACTACTCAGACATGGACATCTTTATCACAGCCTATTTCAGCATCACATCCAGCGGTCTCGCCCTCACAAGGACAACTTGTCGATGCCGATACTGCAATTGTCATCGAGCCTGTTCAGCGCACTGTCATTACCCATGTCATACCTGCTGTGACTTTCATGAACCCGAAAGGCGAGCCGATCGCGACTCAGACAGCGGAGACCGTACTTTCAACTTCATACTACACCCCAGCGCCACAGCCTGTGCCTTCGCCGTCTGCACCTGCTACACCAAGCCCACCATCATCATCATTTGCATCGTCAACCCTGTTGGTTTCGTCTTCTACCAGCAAGGTTAAGACCCCTATAAGCAGTCCCGCTTTGGCCGCCCCCATTAGCTCACAAGCGGCTGTCGAGAGTGGTCCGATGAACCAAACAAGTAGGCCCGCCTTCACGTACTCACCAGAAGAAAGCCAATCCGCATCCTTAATCATCTCTTCCACGCCTGTCGCAACAAGCAAGCCCTCCACAGGCAACTCTACCATTCCTAGCGGACTGCCAGGCTTCAATCATCCAGGCTCTGCGCCATCTGGTGCTCTGCCTCCATTAGGTTCACTGAGCTCAGCAGCAATCAACTCTACCCGGTCGTCCAGTCCCATTGCGCAGTCGACTAGAGCTCCAATTGTGTCTGGCTCTGCATCGAACTCACCGGTAATTGTCACCAAGACCGAATACACCACAGTGCTCCCCTCACCAACCGCTTCAATTCCATTGGGTGGATCTGAGCTCATTGCAGGAACCACACCTGTGCAAGCTTCCCAGCCCGTACTAACGTCCTCGAAGACTTCGCCAGCCACTCTTTCGCCCACGCCCCTTGAGCCGCCACCAGTGGTGGTCATTACAGAATACACCACCGTCGCACCAGCACCCACAGGAGGAGCTCCAACGCCATCAACTAGCCCTTCAGTACCCGAGCCTGTCCCAAGTCCGCCATCACCTCCTGTCGCGCCTGCGCCTTCCTCTCCCATTGCAGCGCCGCCGCAGCCCTCGCCCTCGTCCGCTACGAGGCCTACTTCCTTGTCACCAGTACCAGGACCTCCGGCACAATCATCTCCAGCAGCGCCCTCGATCCCAGCACAAGTCTCCTCCTCGCCAACAGCCTCTCGACAGCCACTCTCATCGTCTCCTTCGCTAGTAGCATCATCAAGTACGACCGAAGGTCCTCTCATCATCACGCCAATCGCGCCGAGTCAAGTCTTCACTGTGACTGTTACGGCAACGGAGAAGGAGACCGTCACTGAGACGGCGACTGTTAGCGTCACTGTGACGGCGTAGATGGAGGCGTGGCGAGAGTGTGTGTAGAGAATAGGAGAAAATCTGATTTTGATACCCCAGTACTACAGTAGTTTGCAAAAAGAAAGCATGTTGATCTTGCTGTTTGTTCTTATGTAGTTCGTAATACAATCTTCTCAACTAAAAACCATGTCCAAAACACAATGACAATCTCGTATATCCCGGCTCAGCCCTTTCCAGGTCAGTCCCAGTGTAACAAGCCGAGCATTTTGACAGTGTATCCAAATCCGGGCCCTGTGTCTCGCAGGAGCAGATTAAGGAGTATGACTTTGCTTCGTGGCCGCATGAATATTTAAAGACGTTGTAACACATATTGGCGTGTTTGATGCCAGTTGATGGAAGTTTTTGAAAAGATGATGAATGCAACGAAGCGCAGGTTTGGAGGAAGACTGTACTAGATATTTATCAAGATTGGGGAGACCTTCGATAAATGAGTTATCAGGACAAAGAGAGCCTCATGCGAACATTGACCGGTGAACTGGTGGCTCGACCTCCTGCATCGCACCCAACCAACCATTGTTGTTCCACCATCACCATGAAGAGCGTCCCGCAGGCGGCGCGGGGGTCTGATGTACCTCGCCTCCTGACTGTGCCTTTCGATCAACTTCCATGCTTCGCCATAATTGTGAGGGTGTGCCTCGCATATGCTCTGATTGGCAAAGACGTCGAGGCGCTGCATGCATTCGGTAGCTTTCGCTGTTCTGAACGAAGCCCAACTAATGATGTTGCTGACAATAAGGCGTTGCTTCCTCTGCGCAGGATGATTGAGCACCAGTTCTGATGCAAGTCCGCAGGAATGCAAAGCATGTTAGCAGGATCGAAGTACCGCATGTTGGCGCATACGAGCGAAAATCACAAGGGTGCCTGATGGACGACAGGTCGTTTTGCCTTCCTCTCACAGAGGTGTTGTAGAGTAACAGGAGGAGAAATTATTTACCACACGAAATGACCTGTCCAAGTCTGCACACCCTGCTATTTTCGCTCGTATGTGCCAGCATGCGGTATGATCGCATGTGCCGCAATTGGTGTTCAAGATTAGTGTACATCGTGTGGTGGTTGTGTTAGCGGAAGAGCAAGGTCCGGGACTGCGCAACAGAACTGCAGGCAGAGGCTCCATGGCAACTCCATGCTCGCGAGATCAGATCGACAATGAACCAGCTCAGATCGCACGTCATACACGCGGTGAAGGTTGGGGTAGATGTATGCACGTGCTAGTCCGGATCGTGCTTGGCCGCGTTGCTGCGGCGACTACCGTAACTTTAGCGAGGCTGACCAGGAAAGCAAACACGGTCCGCGCTAGGGTAGCAGCCTCTCGAACACTGCAGAGCTCGACGTCACGGTAGGTCAATAGGTCAACATTCTTTTCTCTGTAGAGTAGGCCTAGGGCTTGTGTTTCTTTCTACCTCCTCCATCATCCACCATCCTCCAACTCATCTCGGCAGTCACGATGAGTGTCCGAGTCGTCGCGCGTATTCGCCCTCTGCTCAAAAACGAATTGGATAAAGACACGATTGTCAGCGCCGAAGCCCTGGATGGAGAGAAGAGCGCAACAGTAGTGCGGCTACCGAGCCCCAAGAACGATGCCGAGTCGTTCAGCTTTCAGTTCAGCTCCGTGTACGAGCAGGACGCGACGCAGCAACAACTTTTTGATGCAGAGAGTATGTCGAAGCTGGACGCTCAGCAAGACTGAAGCTGACGCGTAGCCAGTCGCTCCCACGGTGAAGCACCTGTTTAATGGCTTCGATCTGTCCATCTTCGCCCACGGTTGCACCGGTACCGGAAAGACGCACACGATGCGCGGAGGAAAGTCGCTGGCAGACCGAGGTGTCATCCCCCGACTGTTAAGCGCAATTTACCGACGATGCAAGAAGATTGAGAAGGACTCAGCGGGTGCCACGCAGGTTGAGGTTGCGCTGGAATATTTTGAAATTTACTGCGACCGCGTCTACGATCTTTTCGAGCCTCCGGAAAAGCGCACGCCTTCGGGGCTTCCCATCAGAGACAACCACGGCAAGACTGTCGTCGTTGGATTGACCGAGAAGCCATGCACAACTCTCAAGGAATTCGAGCAACTTTACGACCAAGCCAACATGAACAGGTCAACGTCAGCTACCAAGGTGGATATCACTGTACCATGTGGATGTACTAGAACTGACCAGCATAGCTTAACGCACACTCTTCACGCTCTCACGCTGTTCTTTGCGTGAAGATTACCCAGACGACCGAGACCACGATCCATATCAGCCGTGCATCTTGCATCGATCTTGCAGGTTCCGAAGACAATCGCCGAACAGACAACAACAAGGAACGTCTGGTGGAGAGCTCCGCCATCAACAAATCGCTCTTCGTATTGGCACAATGTGTCGAGGCGATGAACAAGAAGCAAAACAGGATACCGTATCGCGAGTCGAAAATGACACGAATATTGTCCTTGGGTCAGAACAAGGGCCTGACAGTCATGATCCTCAACCTCGCGCCCACGCGGGCATACCATCTGGACACGATCAGCTCCCTGAACTTTGCCAGTCGGACAAAAAAGATCGAAGTTGCAGAAGTGGAAAATGACCCCGTCCTGCGCACAATGTCCAAGCCTTTGGCTACAAGCAGCATTGGAGGTAGCAACATTGCTCGACAACCATTGCGGCCAATCGCTGCTGCTCACAACGCAAATGTACCGGAGCCGGAGAAGCAGAAAAAAGGGGAAAAGCCGATCAAGGCCTTCTCTGTATACTCTGATTGTCGCAAGCCTGTGTCACGCACAACTAACATCACATCTCAGAACCAGGGTGTTCGCCGAACAGACACACAAAAGCGACCAGCGGAGTCAAGCACCACTTTTGGATCGCGACCTGCGAAGACGTTCCGAACCGCGGATAGCACTGCACGGATACGCAACGCCGAACCAGCCATGACGAAAGCATCGATCGAAGCACTTATCGCACGAAGAATCGAGGAGAAGCTTGCAGAGAAGGCTCTACATGATGCGGGGGCATCTGCGCCTGCTCTATCAGCAGAGTTGCAGAAGAGACTTGATGAATTAGAGCATCGCATCGACGCGAAAGAGGAGGACGGCAAGTCTCAGGGGTTGCAATTCCTCCTTATGGCGAAACAACATCATATTCGAGGGGAAGACGCCAGTGCCCTTAGGATGTACAGGCTAGCCCAGCCCTTCTTCCCCGGAAACGCAAAACTAGAAGGAAAGATGAGAAACCTGGAGGAGAAGATTCGAGCCAAGGAGGACTCCGTTGTCAAGCACGTCTCGGCACCCATCACCTCGACGTTACCATCTGCACCAGTATCGAACTTGATGGCTCCATTGAAGGCTAAGGCATCACAACCGAAGGCAATCCATCGAGATGAGTCCGACCAAGAGGACGACTTTGCTCCACCTGAATCCGATCACGAAGCTTCTTACGCATCAGACGACAGCTTCCACTACAAGCCGAAGGCCGCACGCAAACCCAAGAAGAACAGCAAGAAGCTACCAATTTTCCGAGACGAAGCAGACACATCACACAACTCGGCCGAACGCACACCTCGCACAACAAATCTCCTACGCATCATCAACTCCCGCGACATCAACCAAATTAAAGCATTGAAGGGTGTTGGGACAAAGAAGGCCGACGGTATCGTGAACTGCCTCGTCGAAATGGAAGATGCCGAAGTTCTTGATCTAGAAAGCCTGGCTATGCTGAAAGGCGTAGGAGGCAAGACAGTTGAGAACATGCGGATGGGCCTGACTGTCAGTGTTGGATACGACTTTTGATGATGGAGCTCGCATTTCCGTGTTTTAGCATGGTGTTTTTGGAGTTTTAGTTGCAGCATTTGTGTCGCGTGCATGGTTTGGCGTTCAGTTGATGAGCACTTTGGTGCGGTTTCATGAGGTGCAATATATCCTTCGTTCTTCTCATGGTGTTGTTCCTTCTCGAAGATGCTATGCTGTTCTATTCCTTGTCAAGGTGGATGAAACTTAAATGGGATTGTCAACTTGAGAGCATGATTCCGTCATCTGTGGCAAATAGACGCTGTCAGAGAAGGAATCACAGCTTTGATCATCACTCGCAAGGATTCGGGATATTGAGATTCCTAGGGAATATTAATGCATTCTAGTCTATGGTTACAAAGTCAATGGCCTAAAGACCCAAGGAGCCATCTCGTAGCAAAAACACAAATAGCCCCAACGCCAGCCATGCAACGGCCAACGCCTGGGTATAAACCAACGACGATGCGAGTGTAAAAAGAATACGAACATAGGAAATCGAGAAGCCAACCGATCGTCTACTCCCTCTCGTCAACATCCTCGACCTTCACGATCGGCGCCTTCTCTTGCTCAGTCTGTCCATCTACCATAACGTTTTCCTTTGCCACCACTTCCTAAGCAGAGCCCACCTCGCTTCCGTTCCTCAGATGGTACTGATTCGCCTTCTTCTGATCGAAGCTATGGCTCTCGGCATTTGCAGGCATTTGGGCAAGCCAAGCCGGAGGAGACATGCCAGTCTGGTCGTGGATGGTAGATAGAAGAGGCGGTAGACTCTGGAACAAGTTGCGGATAGGCGCCGAAGGGTCCGCAGCTGCGTCGCCTTGTGCGCCCGTGTTCCAGACGTTGATCTTGGGTTCGAGGCCCTTGATGGCTCGGGCGTTGGCGTCAGCAAGGCGTTCGTAGGTGCCGTTGGTAAGCATGAGGTACTGCCGAAAAGGTTAGCAAGGAGTTCTACCCCATATTGTTGGTAGCCAAAACTTACCTGCATGAGGCCTTGAGGTCCACCAAGCACATTCGCAAGGTCGCCATATGCCTTCGCCATAGCGGACAGACCCTCTGCCTCTCGTTGCTGTGTGATCAGCTGTGCCTGAGCATCGCGTTCCTTTTTGAAGTACTCAGCCTCAGCTGCGCGCTTGGTGACGAGGAAGTTGGCCTCTGCTTCGCGCTCCTTGGCTGCGAAGTTGGCTTCAGCGTCACGTAGACGACGGAACGCCGCAGCTTCGGCGTCAGCTTGTTCGCTGAACTTTTTGCCCTCGGCCTGCTTCTCCTGGGCGTAAAGTTCGGCGTCGGCCTTCTGTTGTGAGGATTCCTTTTCGATCTTGGCTTGCACAACCGTGGTGGCACGAAGACGTTCCAGCTCCATGAGTGCTTTCTTCTTCTCGACGTCGGTGTTGAGCTCGGCATCCCTCGATTCGGCCTCCCGCTTCGCGTTGATGCGTGCAATGTTCAAGTCGTTGCCGATCTGAATTTCCTTGTTCGTGAGCTTCGCGTCCGCTTGAGCCTTCTCTGCCTTGCGTTCGGTCTCGAGAACAGCGGTAGCAGCGTGAATCTTGGCAACTTCTTGTTTCGTCTTGCCTTGCTTCTCTGCTTCACCAACTTCACCGCGCATACGAGCATCAGCGACGTCGACCTTGGCCTGATTCAGAGCACCTTCGTGGGCCTTGCGCGACAAGAAGGCGAAGTACTCGGATCCAGGGGTATCCTGCAGCTCCTTGACATTGGCGTTGTAGATGCAAAGGCCGAACTGATCGAGCTCAGACTGGACCTGCTGGATGACCTTGTCCTTGAAGACTTTGCGCTCGCGGAACAGCTCCTCCATAGTCATGTTGCTGACAATCGAGCGAGTCTCTCCCTCGATGATGCCCTTGACAATTTCCTGGACGTGGTTTCGTCCGGCAGCCACAGTAATGGCGCCCTTGGATGCAGCAGCTGGGGGCCGACCGTCTGATTCGCCAGTGAGGAGGACGGCGTACTTCTCGAGCGCGTCTTGGCTGTCAGAGGGGCCAATGGTGAAGACAGCTGGAAGGCTGAATTGAAGCTTCTCGATGGTCATGGCCTGGATCTGCATGCTGAAGTCAAAAGGTGTGATCGAGATCTTCGACACCTTCTGGAATGGGTACACAAAGGCCTATTCTGATTAGCATTGAGTCAACTTTTAAGAGCGTGATGCTACTTACCTTCTTCTTGATGAGAACTTTCTCAACTCCTACACCCGTAATTACGAGGTAGGAGTTCGGCTCCGCTACATGGTACCACGGCATCTTGTCGGTGTTCGAAGTGTTTTAGAAGTTGTGATGGCTAGCGATGATAGGTTGAGTATAATCAGGTATACCCAAACGATGGACGATGTTGGCGATGTAGCGAGAGTGATTGTGCAACAGTATCCTCGTTAATTAAGTAGTAGAATGATACGACCGCTAAAGAGCTCAAGATAGTAGTAACGACTTGAATGTGGTTACTTGCTCACTGCGAACCACTGGTAATATCCTGTGGTAGTGGCAGTTGCGATGATGATGCGTGATTTGATCCGGTGAAACGGCGGCCATACTGTTACCTTTATACATCCCCATGATTGGGCCACCTATTGTACATCGTCAGGCAGCGAATGCGAGAGCACCTCAGATGTGAGGTTACCGGTGCTCAATCCGGCATCGCGTAACTGTGGAGCAGGCGCTCGGGCCACCCATCTAACCAATCCCGGTTACCCCAAGCCCGAAGGAAGTCAGCCTCGCGCCACCACCTAAGGCATAGCCACATCGCAGACCTTGGGAGCTATGGCCGGTCTTTGTCCGCTTAAGACATAGGCAGGCAGCTCGGTGAGCAGATTGAGAGTCTGCTGTGCTGCTAGGCACTTGAGGGCAATTGCGCGGCACTTCTTTATCGCGCTTGAGCCCCTCCAAACCATGGGAACAAACGCCTCACAGCCTCGTTGCGCTGCGAACATCCAGTTCTGTTCACCGTCCACACCTCGGAAGATCAGCCCAACCATCCCCGACAGCCAAGCATTAACGGCCCGGACCTATCGCGTGACGTATCTCTACCACAACACCATTGGCTTATGTCACGCGTTGTAGATGGTTTGTGCGCAGTCGTGCCCAATACCAAGCACTGCGCCGGTCACGAGACATGATACCATGCGCTAGTTCTCGTCTGAGCCATGCCAGGCTGAATCAGGGAGCCTGAATACGAGCATTCAAAGACTCTAGGCCACCCCTCTGCATGCCGGGACCCGATTTCGTTGTATCAAATTCTCGCCACAGCAGATAACAGAGGAGATAGATCGGAGGAAGTCGCTGTCTTGAAGAACCGAGGCCGAACTCGAGGGAAGGAAGTTTGGGTCCTAAGTTGTTGGACCATCGACCAGCTATCGTCTAATCACATACCACCTCCACCATTCTCAGAGATTCGCAATTACCTGATTCTTACCACCGCAACCGCAAACATGTCTCAAGACGCGAAAGACTCCCTCCCGCCCTCCTACACCGAATCCACAGGCCAAAGTCATGCACCCTTCCGCTCAAACACACCTCGAGGCCAAGCACTTCTCGACCAGTTGACTCTCACTCGCAACACACACATCCAGAATATGATCGACAACCACATCCTCCCGATCGTCGAGTCTCAAGCCAGCTTCGGTATCGCACAAACAACCATCGCTCTGCTCCCTTCCGACATCCCCCTCCCAGCCGTAGAAGAGAAATCAGAATTCAGTTTCGACACCGTCAGTACCAAGCCCGTAGAGGTTATTGGGTTTTCGAGCGAAGAAGAGCCCAAAGTCGTTCGGTTAGAGGGCCAAATGAACCGCACAGAGTTCTGGCGCGTGCAAGCTATCATCGAGGTACTAGAACGTACATTGCGGGAGCGGTTGAATGCGAGTGCAGTGTTGCGTAGTCCCACGAGGCCGATATCTGAGTTTGAGCAAGGGCCCGAGAGGATGTCGAGGAGGATCGCTTTGTTGAGCAGAGTTATGCCTTCTTTAGGACCGGAGCGGAGGTCGCCAAGTGGGAACCCGGAGGTGGGGGTTAGGGAGATGGACAATACAGGGTTGGTGTTGGTGAAGGCGAGGTTGGAGGAGCTGTGTTTGAGGACGGTGAATGAGTTCGGGCTGTTCGACACGCTGGCGAGACAGTGTGTTATTGTTAGGGTCGATGCGAGATGTTGAACGGTGGGAATTAATGCCTAGAGATCAGACGAGGTACGAGCTGTGCCTTGGTCTCAACATTGCTACGCTACATGTGCATGATTACGCCGTCTGGTCGGACTTTACCCGCGATAACATGTGCAAAATGCAAACATGACCTTCCAGAGATTGATGGGCCCAACAATTTTTGCAAGAGCAGAACCACACCTACAAGAAATCAAATGCGGTGTTCTGCCACATCTTAAAGACTTGGTACGAACGATGATAGTCCAGATTATCGAGTCTGAGAAGCTTTCCTCAAGTGATACATGAAGCTGTGACCAAATGCTGTCTGCAGAATATGTGTGGGCTGAGGTGTGACGATTTGGCGTATGGTACAGCTCTGAATGGTAGGGAGCTGTAGCGCAGCAGGGACATGAGAATCGCGTATGACTGCCGCTAGGGTATAAGGTGTTGTCTTGGTCGAGTCGTTTGGAAGGCCTTCAGGTCTCTGGCTTCTTTTCGCCCTGAGCATCGAACCCAAGCGTCTCCAGCTGGCGAATGAGCTCGTTGATCTTGATGACCTTTTCGAACTGCTCTGGCAGCAACTTGTCGCCCTTCTCCTTCTTATCCTTCAGCTCCTTGGCCTGTCTCAACTTCTTCGTGAGCTTCTTTGCCTCCTTCTCTTTCTCTGCGTCTGGATCTTTGGGCTTTTCTGGCTCAGCGATAGCCTCCACTGGCTTCTCATCCTTCTTCTCGATTGTCTTGTCGTCCTCTTCTTTGCCGTCTGTGGCTGCCGCAGCCGCCTTCTTCCTCGCCTCTCTTCGCTTAGCATTCTTATTTGCTGCGGCGCCGGGCTTCGTTGAATCTTCTTCGGCTTTCAATGCGTCCGCACCGGGTACGCCTGCCTTCCCTCTGTTGCGGAAGCCTTCGGCGGTCCGGTTCTTGTAGAGCTCGACATCTTCTGGTGGGCGGTAGCCTGGGCGGACTCGAATTTCTTTGCGCAGGGTGCCATCGGGTCGTACCGAAGATGGTATGTGACGCTCGCCACTGGCCGAAGTGGTTATTCCTGCGCGCGAAACGGAAGGTGTTTCTACGGTTGGCATATTGACGTCCTCGGTGGTATTAGATTGCGGTCGGAGTCGGAAAGACGGGTAGTCGAGGAGGCCGCCAATTGCTCTCGTGCAGTATGGTAGACGAAGGGACTATTCGCGGCGACTACGCGCGCGCCCAGTGATCCTTGACCTTTTGGTGATTCCACACTGCTGGTGATATGGCGTGAGTTGGTGGGGTAATGGGGTGTTGACAAAGTTGGTGAGGCTCTGCAGGTGGATGGGTCGACCGAGCAGCCAATGAGAGCGGCCCCGATCGCCGTGACCATCGTCAATCTTGTCGAAGAACCTCAAACAGTCCTCGACACCACTGCCAGCACCACCGCACGCGTCCACGAACCTCTCTCGCCTGTCCACCCACATTCGAAATGGCTGGAGTATGTCAATTGATCCATCCGCAAGCTGCACCAATGCTAACAGCGACCCCAGATGCTCGGCACTGTCTACAAGTACGCCTCCCTTTGCGCGGCGTCCGCGACCGACCGATAGCGATAGCGATACTGACCATCGGATACAGTGCGGTCCTCCGCAGCAACACTACCATGTTGTTCACCGTCTTCGGCGCCGCCTTCGGCATGCAATTGTACGTCGCAACGGAGCAGGACACGCGGATGTAAAGGCTGGGTGCTAATTTGGACTTTCAGAGCCTACGACACTGGATCAGAGAGGATCTGGAACTCCATCAACAAGGGCGTACGTCGAAAGCAGTCATCTTGGATTGCTATGGCTAACAAGATGTGTAGCGGCAATGGAAGGACATCAAGCACAAGTTCATGGAGCAGGCAGAGGACGACGAGTAGAGCAACAGCATCATACCATTCGAGCGAACGCAACACAAGGAGACTGTGTGGGATTGGAGGATGAGCGCTGTATATTGAAAGTGTATTCTACAGATGCGAAATACGAAAGCACACGGTTTTGACCACCACCCAGAAAGTGATTCAGTTGATGTACAGACACCGTGACACACGGAAGTGGATTATGTGTATTTGCTGGACCCTCACAACCTTGTCGCTAATGTCTTGTATCAAGGAGCCTCATTCTGGCTGATTTGCATGTGCCTGAGCTAACGAGTGTATGCGATGACATGACGTGCATGTATCAAAACGCAGGCTGAATGCCTACGATGCACAATAAGTGAAATCCAGCTAGGCAACACCCATATCACTTGGTACTACTTGGTAACAAGTCTCCCTTACGGGTGATAGAGGAATCCGGGCGTGTAGCACATACTCCATTCGTGCCCTGGTGCCTTCGGGATCTTCTGCTCGTGATATGACATAGCTCGGTCATCGCGCAAGCACGACCTACCACCACGCGCTCATCACTGCAACTTACAACAAACACTACACAGGTGGCCGGCCCACATATCGTCGACTTCGCTGTCCACTCTCTCTTGTGCGACATCCACCCCGGCCGCGCTTTCGCGACCCCGCCATCCCACCTCCAAGCCGCCCGCACCATGTACATGTCGCTGCAGGAACAAGAGCTATGTCGACACCTCCGCGAGCTGCCCCGGCGACACAACTACCGCTTCACGGCTGCCGCTGATGCCGAGCTGCGCCGAATCCTCTTCCACTCGCTCGCTGGCCGTGGCGACTACTTCCAGCTTTTCTTCCCCAATGGCCCTCCCGCCGATGCAGACAAGCCATGGAGCTTGCGCGACGCCCAAGGAGCTGTCGAGGGCGCCGAATACACTGCTGCTGCCAGAGGCAAGCCATGTGGACATATCTTCAAGAACGGAGAGGCTACATACCGGTGCAAGACGTGCACCGCCGACGACACGTGCGTCCTGTGCGCACGATGCTTCGATGCGTCGGACCACGAGGGCCACCAGGTCTTTGTTAGTGTGTCGCCTGGAAACTCTGGATGCTGCGACTGCGGCGACGATGAGGCCTGGGTACGACCAGTTCACTGCAGCATACACTCGATAGAGCCAGAGCCGCAGTCGAAAGCTGCTGGCAAGGCCAGAGAAGGCTCCATGCTCCCAGATGAGTTAGTGGAGAGCATACGCATAACTATTGCACGAACACTCGACTACCTCATCGACGTCTTTTCGTGCTCGCCAGAACAGCTACGCTTGCCCAAGTCAGAAGAGTCAATCATGCAGGACGAGCGGCATTCGCGCCTCACATCTAAGTGGTATGATCCAGGCGACCAGGTCGAGGACTGCCATGAATACTGTCTCGTACTTTGGAACGACGAGAAACACACAGTCAATGATGTACGCGATCAGGTCGCGAGAGCCTGCAAGCAAAAGCTTGCGTTTGGTCTGGCCAAAGCATATGAGATCAACGATGTTGGCCGCAGCGCCATCGTATATCGCGACGACCTCAAGGAGCTTCTTCGTATGGCCAAGATAATAGAGGAGATCAAGCTCACTGTTACCATCCGATCAGCACGGGACACTTTCCGCGAACAGATGGGCGGCGCTCTTGTAGCATGGATCTCGGATATTGCAGGTTGCAGCGTTGGAAGCGATAACCAGATTCTTCGGCGCACAGTCTGCGAGGAAATGCTGAAGCCGTGGCGCGTTGGCAGCGAGGCTTCGAATCAAAGCATTGGAAAGGACGGTCTCGACGATCACGAGATGGAAGACAAGGAGGCTGAGATGAACGGCTATTACGGACTATTGCCCTTACAGCCGCGTGCTCGCGTTATTAGGATTCAGCGCAGGCGCCCCGAACCAGACGATGACACGACCGCATCAGATGACGCGGAAGAAGAGGAGGGTGAAGGCGCTGGTGGTGACGACATGGACATCGATGAGGTCGGTGCGCATGATAACGACGGAGATGTCGAGATGGGAGCAGATGACAGCGCAGACGAAGCAGCCGAGCTGGTGCGTCCCACGACCACCGGATTTGCCGCTCCTCCACAGCCACCTGTTGCTCCAGGAGCACAGCGGCGAGGGCAATTGGAACAGAGTATCACCCCTGCAGAATCAGACAGCGAGCCGATAGGTGCTCCATCTCTCAGTCATGCTGAGCCGACAATGCGTGTACCCGATACACCGCTTACGCAGTCGTTACCATTGCGTCCCTCTCGGCCTCCGAGCTATTGGCTAGAGAAACCTGAGGGATATGGCAAGAAGGCCGGAACACCACCCCACGAGGATCTGTGGCAGCGATTGCGGCTGGACCATCTAATACTTTACGATCTACGCATGTGGAAACAGCTGCGTATTGGCGTCAGAGACGTGTTCATTAGCACTGTGGTCACGATACCGCAGTTCAAGCGACTTCTCAGCTTGAGATTCGCAGGTGTATACACGGCTCTTGCACAGCTCTATCTAATCGCAGATCGCGAGCCGGACCACTCTATCATCAATCTCTCCCTGCAGATGCTGACCACACCCTCCATAACATCAGAGATCGTAGAACGTGGCAACTTCCTCACAAATCTAATGGCTATACTCTACACGTTCTTGACAACTCGCCAAGTTGGCTACCCATCAAACGTGGATCCGAAGGCAACTCTGGCATTTGAGCAAGGCGCTGTCACGAACCGGCGAATGTACCACTTTTTCCTCGATATGAAATATCTCCTGGGCTCCGACTTTGTGCAGGAAAGGATACGTGAAGAGGAGCAGTACTTGTTGCAATTCTTGGATCTCGTCAAACTTCACCAGGGTATCTGTCCCAACGTGCGTGCTGTTGGCGAACATCTCGAATTCGAGTCTGAGGCTTGGATCAGTGCTTCTCTCATCACTCGCGAGATCAACAAGCTGTGTAGACACTTTGCAGATTCTTTCAGATGGAGCCGAAACGAAGACTCTACAAACATACGCCGTGCTATTCGGGCGGCCGCAAAGGTAGTTACCGTCAGCTCACTTGGTGCCGAACGGAGACGCTTCGACCAGACCGAGTTGAGGGAAGAGACGAGGTTCAAAACTCTGGAAGTACTTGAGTTCGATGCAGAGCCATCTACCTTTTTTGGACCAAGTTACAAGGTTGTCGATTATGTTGTTGCTAAGGAGCCCATGAGCTTTCATCATGCTCTCCATTACTCCTTGTCCTGGTTGCTTGACAAAGCGAGAAGCATGCCTCGAGATCAGGTGTCGCAACTGCTTCTCTATTCCCATAGCGAGCTTCAAGCGGACTTCAATCCGGCTAGCGTCTCGATACCTCTTCATGAACCACACGATTACCTTCTCGCGGTGTTCGACTTCCCGCTACGTGTCTGTTCTTGGCTGGCGCAGATGAGAGCTGGTATCTGGGTACGCAACGGCATCACACTGAGGCATCAAATGACGCAGTATCGGAGTGTATCGCAGCGAGACGTATCGCATCAAAGGGATATCTTCCTTCTTCAGTCTGCACTAGTCTTGTGTAACCCCTCGGTTTTCCTTGCCACGATGATTGACCGCTACGGTCTGACTGGCTGGCTGACAGGTAAATATGAAGCCAGCCAACACGGATTCGAAGACAGTCAAGCTATCGACGTGGTCGAAGACTTCGTGCACTTGCTCATCATCATCCTGAGCGAGCGAACATCCTTGATTCCAGCAGAGGAGAATAACGAGTCCCATCTGGCGGCCATGCGTAGGGATATCGCGCATGTCCTCTGCTTCAAACCGCTTTCCTTTTCTGATATGACAGCGCGACTCTCTGACAGGATCCAGAACATGGATGAGTTCGATGCTGTTCTTTCGGAGATGACTCGATTTAGGCCTCCTGAAGGCCTTTCCGACAGTGGCACCTTTGAGCTGAAGGAGCAATTTCTGGAATTGATTGATCCTTATCTGCATCAATATAACCGGAACCAACGGGAAGAGGCCGAGTCGACATACAGAACGTATATGGCCAAGAAGACTGGAAAGCAGGCAAGTGATATCGTCTACGAGCCGAAGCTGCGACCCATCACATCAGGCCTGTTTCATGATCTGTCAGCATTCACACGGACACCACTGTTCACCCAGATCATCTACTACCTTCTCGGTTATGGCCTTCGAGCTGCAGCTGTAACGCCCAATATTCCGGCAACCCGAGTTGAGACTTATATCCAGTTCGCGCTTCAGCTGCTTCTGGTAGCAATTCTCGAAGACAAAGCAGAGGAACACGAATACTCTCAGGATGCACCAGACTCGTTCATAACAACTGTCCTCACAAAGAACGCGAACATGGGTATACATGGACACCCAACTGTGCTCTCTGTGCTTAAGGCGCTTCAAGACAAAGAGATCTTCAAAGCGTGTGAGCCGAAGATCAATCTGATTCTGCACAGATTGAAACAGAGACAGCAGAATTCGTTCATCATTGCTGCTGCTGCGCTCAACATGCCCACCGATAGGATGGATACAGCGTCACCATCTGTGTTTGATGTGCAAGAGAAGGAACTGAAAAAGAAGCAAGCTCTAGAGAGGCAAGCAAAAGTCATGGCAGCGTTCAAAGAACAGCAAGGTAAATTCATGGCCAACCAAGATTTCGATTGGGGCGAGGACGACTTCAGTGATCTAGAGGATGAGACTGGCGGTCTTGTTGACAAAGAGAAGACCATCAAATATCCCTCGGGCACATGCATCCTGTGTCAGGAAGATTCCGATGAGCACCGATTGTACGGCACATTCGGCTACGTCTCTGAGAGCAGGATATTGCGGCAGACCGATGTGCAGGACGACGATTGGGTAGATGAAATTGCCCAGTCACCCATCAGTCTCGATCGGTCTGCGGAAGAGATTCGTCCCTTTGGCGTATCTGGAAAGAATCGTCGCATGATTGAGAAGGTGTCAGTATCTGGTGACCGCATCGCCACGGAGAGACAGGACCTTGGCAAAGGATTTCCTCGTCAACATGTCGAATCAGGTCCAGTCACCACTGGATGTGGGCACATCATGCACTACAGCTGTTTTGAGGTGTACCTTCAAGCAACCCAGCGGCGACATGTCAGTCAGATAGCTAGGAACCACCCCGAGAGACCTGATTTTAAGGAGTTCATGTGCCCTCTTTGCAAAGCACTTGGCAACATGTTCTTACCAATCATTTGGAAGCCAAAGAAGGTCGTACATCCAGGGGTGCTGGAAACAGAATCATCCTTCAATGAATGGATGCAGAATCAACTTGTCATCACCTACAAGAGTACAGGCGGAGCCACCGGGAAAGCGCCAGTAAATCTGACTCAAGATCAGAAAGTACTGTACGACTATGGTGATCGAGACTTCATCCAGTCTCTTGCCACTCGCCTACCTGACCTCCTCAACATGACCCAGGTTGCACTGGGAGTACCACAACCGATCATGCATCAACCACCACGGTTCAGTGTGCCTGCATTCTTAGGTGTCCCAGTCGATGAGTCTCAGTCTCCCGGTGTTGGGTCGAGGGACGGTAGCCCAGCCGCCCCGCAGAACTTCCCCATGCTAGAGCTCGTCAAAGTGTACCAGAGGTTAAGAGACACAATTCGTGCAAACGGCATTAAGTCAGGGTTCGTGTATCCGCATACGCCAGCTGCTACTGTGGAAGAGTTGACCCACACGGATTCACTCGCAAGGGCGCTGGGCAACTCTATCGCAGCCGCAGAGATCGCCCAACGAGGTGTTCTGTCTGTCTTTGTCAGAAACACACTCATCGACAATATCTCTACACAGACAATGACACATCTTCGTGTTTTCTCGGAGACTGTATCGTCATACATTGCAGTCGGTAGCCTGCGAAATGGAGTGTCTACAAAGACCATGGAAGAGTATCTCGAGTGCCAGCATCGACAATCTCGTCAACTCTTTGTTGGCCACCCCGGCATCTTTGATCCAGAAGTGTTGAGCTTTGATCTGAAGAACATTGCTCCGCTGTTATATCAAGATCCATTCATCTTTCTGTCAGAATGCGCGGTTGGCGTGGTTACTGGTTACCACCTCGACATACACCACATCATGCGCCTCTGCTACCTCGCGGAACTTGTTCGTGTAGTGTTCACGTTCTCGACACTCATGGCTGGGCCAGTAACCGAGCAAGTCGCTGATGATGAGTGCCGTTTCCCACATCCTGAGCATTTTGTCAACACAGACAAGGTCAACAACGGCTCCATGACCCCTGAGCAGCTTAACAATCTCCTCTTCTTCATATGCGTTGTCCATAATGTTGGCACCATGGGAGATTCGCCAACCTCACTGGACATCGATAACATGCCCGTACCTGCTCGCTTCAAGGACCCCAACTTCCTATATTTCATGCATACCATGATCTCGTCATATGCTCTGCCATTCATGCGGAAGGCTGCCATTCTCATGAACGTCCGCTATGGAGTAGAACTACCCACTGTCCCGGCAGACCGTGTCGACGAACCCGAGCTTGCCCGCCTCTCCCTCCTCCTCAAGGTACCATCTCTTCACGAGATATTCGAATCCTTCGCTACCCGCACACCAGCTGCGCACACGACCCGTTCCATCGTGGGCGGCTGGCTCCGCCACATGCTGTGGGTGCAAGCAGGCAACATTTCTTCCAGCCCCGCGATCTCACTGTCGCACCCCGCCATCTTCGAGCTCGTCGGCTTGCCCAAGAATTACGACACGCTCACGGACGAAGCGATTCGGCGCAAATGCCCCACGACAGGCAAGGAGCTCACTGATCCCGCGCTCTGCCTGTTCTGCGGCGAGATCATGTGCAGTCAAGCAGTCTGCTGCATGACGGACAAGCACCGTGGTGGATGTAATCAGCATTTGGCAAAGTAATTCTCTCCCCCATCCTTTCTTTTCCAGACCCACATACTAACAAGAACGTCTAGATGCGGCGGCCAAGTCGGCCTCTTCCTCCACATCCGGAAATGCATGATCCTCTTCCTTAACCTCGACCACGGCACCTGGGCCGTCGCACCGTACCTGGACAAACACGGCGAAGTAGACCCCACGCTACGACGGCACCATCAGCTGTTTTTGAATCAGCGGAGGTATGATGCGCTGTTGAGGAAGGTGTGGCTTGAGGGAGGGATTCAGAGCTTGATTGCGAGGAGGTTGGAGGGGGAGGTCAATAATGGGGGATGGGAGAGTATGTAGGAGTTTTTGGGGGTGAAAGAGTTTGGTCTTGATGAAGAGTGATGGTGCACTGGCGTTGGAAGAGGGGTATTTCTCGATTAGTATGGATACTTGCTTGGGTGCGTGCTTGGATGCTTGCTTCGATGAGATGCACGACGTATGAGGTCATGAGATAGATTTAAAGGAAGTCTACATGTACATTTCATTATGAGGCAGTTGACCTCTGATATACAACATGTGATGAGTACACTATATCCTACAACATGACCTTTGCGGGTCTATCGCCGCCCTCTTCGTCTTGAGTCTCAGCTGGTCGCACAGGCTGTGCATGTCCCTCTACATCGCGGTGAAGCATATCCCCCTCTGCTGTGTCTTCCACGGTCCCACTTTGCGTTCTCGCGCCCTGTCTCTCTATAATCGGCACATCCTCGCCTCCTCGAGCCCTCCTTATAGTCTCCCAACCACGGCCCCTATCTCTTCCCTCTCTCATTCCCCTCCTGTCGTCCCTTTTCCCCCGGTCTACCGTCCCCTCCCTCACGGGCCTCCCCACATTCGCGGCCTCTGGCTGCGACAATCCCAGTCGACCCGCCACAACCCCTCTCCAACTCTTAATCTTCTCGATCCCTTCCCTCCAGCTCTCCATACCGTATACCATCTGCAGCTCCTTCCCCAACTCCCCAGTGCGCGCTGTATCGTACTCCTCTATCATACGATCGAGGAACTGCAAGATGCTCACGCTAAAGTCGACAACGTTGGTGTCCATGTCCGTTAGAAGCTCGTCGACAAGACTGTATGACGAATGCTGCAGCCACGCGACGCGAATGAGACGTTTATATAGCTGCGTTGTGGCACCCAAAGCGTACGAGGAGCGCCCGAGTGCCTTGATCGTCGGTAGTACGGAATGCGGCAATGGCGAACGCGGGAAGTAGCGGCGAAACACTTCGAGGGCAGTGATAAGGTGGTGCGGGTAGTTTGCGAACAGGGCTTGTGCCTCGGCGGTCGAAGACGGGTTTTTCGGCGGTGGTGGTGGTGGACCCCGTTTATCCCGCACTTTCGGGTCGTTGGGTGGTGGTTTTGAGCGTTTCATTTTTTTAGCGGGATTGGGTTCGTCGAGGTTGAGTTTGCGGAGTTGGTCGAAGACTTCGCGGTCGAGGATTTGCCAGAGCTCGCGGTCGGTTTGGGCATTTTGGAGAAGGGCGTCGATGCGTTCGCGCTCTTCGAGGCGGATGTTATTGATGCGTCCTGTTTCGGCTTTGGCGGCCAGCTGCTTCTTCTTGTATGGCGACAGCCTTTCTGATTTCGACAGCCTTTCCGGTGTCGATTCTGGCTTGCCATAAAGCAACTCCTCAAAGACCTTGTCCAGTGGGGTGTGTTTTGGCTCCTCATCATCTTCGTAATACTCGTCTGCTATCTGATCCAATTCTTCATGCTCTCCCTTCTCTTTTCCACCATGTTCGCGAGCCTTGAACGTCTTGTATAGCTTTTCGAAAGCTGCTCGCTCGGTATCGGTAATGGTGGTTTTGCGTGGAGCTTGTGCTTCGTCTACGCTTGGTGGCAAGTTTCCGTCGGCATCAGCGAAGGGAATGTCATCGGCGGGTTTTGATCGCGAATACACGTTGCGACGTGGATGTGGTCGGGTGGCGGGATTCCATTGCTGGAGGGTGGCTGTTTGATAGAGAAACGGTAGAAGGGTACCAGGTCTCGCTCCTCGAGAGCGCGAAATTGCTCGTATCGTTTGTGAGCATAACGACATCGACAGGAACACCTTGCGGCGAAATGGGTAGGTGGCAACAGGCAGCAATCTCAATTCTGGCAGAAGCGTGTCGTGCTGCTAGGCAAAAAGTTCTGGAGTTTCGGGAAGCCATGCATTAGCGTGGGTCAAAGCTCAATCTCGGGCAACACCAGACCAAAGCATTACAGCATCGTACAACTGTCGTTCATAATTGTAGGATAACATGTCGCTATACTAGTAGTGGTATGGAGTGAAATCAATAAGATGAATCGCGGTGATTGAACTGGCAAGCGAAGGGTTTAACGACATCATGTCAATGGATATATACTGATGTCGAATGCCCGAAGATACTACACAATTGAGCTAGGGCTCTGACCATTATCATACTGCATTGCAACCAACAAGCTCAAGATCATATAGCTGGAGCAAAAGTGAAAGAGGAGAGGTAAATCGTCCCGAAAGCATCAAAACATGATCAACCTAGGCCTGAAAGCCATAACTCCCGCTGTGTTCGGTCTGGTATCCATGAATAACAAACAAAGGAGACCCATAAATTCCAATTGCAAGATGCTAAAACCAAGTGCGATCGCGCTGCACGTAAAACAAATATGCCGAAGTGGGGGTATTCGAGGAAGATGAGCGGAGCTCGTGGGTATCTTCGAAGGCGTCGTCAATATTCCGCTCCATCGGCTGAATGAACATCAAATGAGAGATCATGGCGTCTTGGACTGGAAACATAATAGGAACGTGGCGTGAAAAGCAAAGGAAATCATTCGTGTTCGTAGTCGTAGCGTCGTAAGCGTGAGTATCGAGATAATGCGAAAGGATACTATATCGATGATGAATGCATGGAATCCTCCACCGGCTTGATGGTGGATTCAAGATCGGTTCTCTACTGCTTGCTGTTCGCCTGTGGCAACAGCCACTAGTGCCTCGAGGCGTCTCATGTCGTTTGCGGGTGGTGGGGCCATCGACTGGCTAAAGGCAACCGGCCCTCTTTCTGGTTCGCGCAGTGGGCGATAACTGGAGCTTGACAGAGTGTGTCTATGGTATTGTGGGTATGTCGGCGAGTGAAGGGGATGTGGCCTATCCATAATCGAGGCGGCAGGGTTGGACTTGTGCTCCTCGACAGCAGGCCCTGGAGGGTGCGCCTCCACGAACCCATTGCTATGCACGATAGCAGGATGGTACTCACTCATGGTGGTATTTCCAGGAGTAGGAATGCCCTCGCTGCTGCTTGAATCTTCTGGTGAAGTGCGCTGAAGCACTCGGGTGGGTTGGGTCATGGGCCCATTGTACCAAGCTTGCCTCTTGTTCTTCCGAGGCGTCACTGGCTGTTCTTGCGAAGATCTAGCTGAGTCGACTTGGGGAACCTGAATGGATTGAGGGGCATGCATTGGTTGGTGTTGGCTGAAGTAGCCATGCGGTGCTGTTGTTGGGCGTCCGCTTGGTTGTCCTGGACTTCCAGTATAGTGTGACCACTGCAGTGATGGTGAACTCGGACTGCCCTGCTCGACGTGGTGTCCAGGTTTTTGCAGCATAGGCTCCCAGGAGATGCTCTTGCGCTTTTCGTGCCTGGGAATGAACTCTGTTGGTGCATGGTAGGTCAGGGGCCGAGCTGGGGCATCGACCTGCATTGGGCTCGGCTGACGACGTGGGAGCTGGGGTGCTGGAGGCGCATAATCGAAACTCTCGATACCAGGGAGTCTGGTCTGCGAAGCTGCTGGTTGCGAAGTGAACGAAGGCCGTGGTGCATCCGGTGTTTGGTGGTAACCCAAACCACTTGTTGCTGGGCGGGGACCGGTATACACTCCGGGGTGCCACGTTCGTCGCCTCCAATCCGCATCGGCGGTGGAGTCCCGCCTGGATTCTGAAAAATTAGATGCAGTCGGACTGCCGTACACGCTGCTCTGGCTGGAGAATGTCACAGCAGGAGAAGACTGTAAGGGTGTCATGTACGGAGGGGGTGCCTGGCCTGGTATGCCTGCGAAGGGATTTCCGCCGGATGGATTCGATAGGCGTCGATTTGTGGGTGGCGGTCCAGCCCATGACACCGGTCTTGAGGAAGTTGATACCGGAGACTGCATGGCGGATCCGAAAGTTGCTGGGCTACCCGCGGCTGCTGAGAAAGTGGCAGATTGCGGTGTGGTTGGGGCATTCGATTGCGTCTCGTACTCAACGATTTGTGGTCCAGGACTACCCATTAGTGGGTTGTAGGCATCGATGGTGTTCAGCGAGAGACGTGCTCGTGCAGAGCCATCGCTGGCCATGGCGAGGGGAGGTGGTCGACGCCGCACGTCAGGAGATTGTGCAACACTGATGCTCGACATGCCTGTGGTTATGCTGGAAGCGGACAGGTTGCGGCTGTGTCCTCTGCTATGGCCTCCGGTGCTTCCTAGCGTGTTCGCCCTCGATCGGTTACCAGGTGGTCTCACACGGTCGGTTCGGATCTGTCTTTGAAAACGGGTGCCGGTCGCCGCAAGCGACTCGGCGGGGATATCTTCGTTCACGTGCACGGTCTGAGCATGTTGACGCAGGTTGTCGAGTCGCGAGAATCGTCTTGAGCAGTGGCACTGGAAGGGCCTTTCACCTGTGTGCTTACTGTGACATGTTAGCTGGATTCCAGTCTGAACTGATTTGGAACATACCGAATGTGTCTCGCAAGGTGTTCGCTTCTCGTGAAGCTCAGGCTGCAGGGTGGGAACTCGGTACAGAAGAAGCGCTGGCCTTTCTTTTTCTTTGAGGGTCGGTTGGTATCACTCGTGACGCTTTCATTGTCGGAGCCGTCCTTGTCGTCCTCCTCGCCTTCGCCCATTTCGACATCTCGCTGCGAGGCCACGGACTGCGTGGACCTGTGTGAGTTGCCGCGGCTGAGCTCGCTCTTGGTCGAGGGTGTCTCGCTCAGCTCGCGCGAGGGCGTAAAGGGCGAGGAAGGCAGTGGCCGCTGGCCTGCCAGGCCGGCGAAGCTGTTGCGTGTCGGCGTCTTGACCGACGGATCCTCGGCGCGGACATCTTCGACACCTTTGGACTCGGGAAAGAATCTCGAGTTGGGACGTGGCGTGGTCGGCGTCGTCTCCTCTCCGCCGCGTCCGGATGGCGGGTCCGGCACCGTCAGAGTGGTGTTGACCGCCTGGAATGCAGACATGGCGAGCGACGTGTAGCTGTGGCGGATAGTGGGTGTGCTGCGCGGGTCGACACCGTGAGGGCGCTAGTCGACAGCTACCGCAAGCAGGCGCAGTCGCTATGGCACCGGGAGTCGCAGCTTGAGTGCAGTGGGAGGAGCCAGAAGGCTGAAACGGGTGTGATGACGAATAGAGGGCGGCGTTGCAACAACATCCGGACTCGGCGCCCGGCTGGGAGGGGAGAGCGTAAGAATGCGGTAGTGTTGGTCAGCGGTGGGCGAGAGTGCTGTGTGGTGCAGGCGTGGTCAGGGTGAAGGGTGGTGGTGCCTGGCCAGCAACCATGGGCAGGGCGGGCGGTGATGCAGTCTGATATGCAGCGGGACGTGATGCGACGATAAGGCGCGGAGGCGTGCCTGTGCCTCAGGTGGCGGGCAGATTAGCCCCTCGTTGCCCTCCTTGCGGGACGCGGACTCGAGGCACTCAGCGACGGGCACTGCGCACCAGGCACGAGCGAGACAGAGCGACGGCGCCGTGGAATGCGGCTCCTAGAGACGCACAGACGGGCTAGCTGCAGGTGGGAGAGCAGTGAACAGGTGTCGATGCCGCAGTCGAGTCGAGAAGCAGTGTTGGGTTGCAAGCGCATGCGAGGAGGGGCTGGTAGTCGACCACACAGTCAACTCGCATCGACGCGGGCGCGGCCCTTTGTCCTGCAGCGCGCCCTGGCCTGAAGTCTGAGCAGCGCAGATCGATGCATCTGCACCAGCCTTGGCCGGCCTGCCTGAGCTGCCCTGCGGGCGACACCACGCTGCTGGCGTGCTGCGTCGGCCTGTCAGAAAGCCGCCTGCCACCTCTTGTGCAAGCGGGGCTGTGGACGGCGCTGTCTGCCATCCCGGCATGCTAATAACGGCCATAGCATGCCTTGCAGAGGACGCCGTGTCGCTACCGATGACGAAACAGCTCTGTTTCACTTCCCACAACTGCGGCGGGATCCAACACCACGGGCGCAGATGCAGCGTCCAGCATGAACATGATCAGCTCTGCGGTGGGAGCAATTGGTGCGCGCGCCTGTTGCTGCAGGCTAGCTGTGCGGGCACGCGCTGATGCAAGGGGACTCGAACACGGTCCACTGAAAAAGTGTCGTACCTGCCGAAGCGAACAGTAGCAACCGGACTTCAGCGACTCTGCCGCTCTGTGATATTGCACGTGTGGGGTCTAGGTCGTTGTCTAAGAGCATAGCTGGCTCTCGATGCCATAGCGGACGGCATCTCAGGAACAGGCGGCGGCTCAACCACTTCTGCTGTCCACGGTTGATTGCACATGTGGAACACCACGGAACATGGCGGCTCCAGCGCCCAGGTCGCTGAGCCATGATCATCTGATGGCGCTCGTAGCGTGCTCGTCTCCCACCTCTCGCTACGCTTGGGCAGAGCTGAGGTCGTTGCGAACGGCAGATCGCCAAGGCAATCGACACACTTTCGTGTACTCTTGCCTTTTGGAAACCGTTGCATACGCAATCGAGAGCATCACCAGATACGAACGTCGAGGCCATTTCCTAAAGTGTCTCTGCAAACCACGGTTGAGACGAGCATGGCTCTGCCGGCTAATGCAGGTCGCGACAGATTGACGAAACAGACGAGGCGATCAGCCGCCAGTGATCCTGGTCCGTGGTGGCGATGTGCCTGGTGTTGAGGTCTGGTGGCTGCAGGTGAGGCAATCCGCGAGGCCAAAAAGGGCAGCAAAAAAGTAAGCAACAACTTCAAAAAGAACATGCATGAAGTCAGGGCCGAACCGGAGTCGAACCGGTGACTTCGGGATGAACGGCTATGGTAGTGCTGCAATCCTACACTCTACCACTGAGTTACCGGCCCGGAGGCTGTGTTGTCGAGATTTGTCGATAATAGAATATATATAGCTACACATGGACATTGTGAGCTTCGCGTGAAGCCTGCATAGCCTGTTTCTTACTTGGAGAACCGTGTCAAGAAGCCACGTTAGCACATCAGTCATATTCGGAGATCTGTGGACCCTTCCCCGCCATGCAAGGCGGGTCATCCGGATATACTAGGACGTTGCTCATCACTCGCCTACCCATCATCGAACCCTCGAAGTAAGGCAGAGCATCAAGACGTCTGCAATATATTCTCAGAACTTATCTGTAAGCCTAACTGAAGAGATATAGGCCATATAGGTGTCGCACGTCGCTTGCAAGGTCACGTTGTAAGTCTTCCTTGAATACGATCTCAAGCACGTACCCATGTGCGTGAAAGTAATAGCGAACTCAGAGACTCCATCCTGATCCCGAGTAATGGAACATTGAGCTACAGCCGGAGCATAGGTGTATAGCATCGGACCTCATGGAGGAAAGACAATGCACTACTTTAAAGCTGCTTCAGTCGAGGCTGCAAGACATATAGTCCTCAGCCTCCTCATCTCAGCAACTCGACGTCAGCTCCATCGAATCTCATTCCATCGATGCGCCCGTAGCGACATGCAAGTGCCGCAACTGTGCGTCTACTATGCCGTGTAGCAATGACGGGCATACTCCCGCTACACGACAGGACATATGCGAAACATCACGATAATTTCTTCTCTGCCGGGTAACGCATTACAAACCTCAAACCTCACAACTCACTTATGACATTGCTTGGTAAGAATCAGTGGGTCTTGATATCGTCGCTTATAGGTTCTTCAATTCTATCGCTTCCGCCCAGAGGGCTCATCACCAACCTCAGCAACCGCCCAAGCTGCTCGCCAAAACCATGCTTCGTACATGCTAGCTTGCTCACTCCACTCATGCATGCCAATACCTCTAAACGCTTACTGCACAACCTGCGTGATCAATGTCAGCCACTCAACTCGGGTCTTTTATTATGGCCATGTCTTATGTGTTGGGACTCACCTTTTCTCGGAGCTTGCTTATCCACTGGACAATGCTCTCGCCCTGGTCTGCTCGGTCTTCCACGAGTAGGGTCTGGGCCCACAGCTTGAGGCTTGGGTCGCCATCTTCTTTGACGGTGTAAAGCTGCGCGCTGACAATCGAGCCTACGCCCTTGGACTTGTGGTCTCTGGACTTTTCGACGACTGGGTGCCGTTAGTATGTTGAATGCGAGGGTGTAGATGGGAAGAACTTACCAGCTCGTACGCGCTCCGAGTATTCGTTGTCCAACAAGGGTAAGGACATCTTTCCTTGCTTCAGTTGTGTGCGGTCTTCGACGCCGAAGACATCGGCGAGAAGGGCGGGGACTGTGTCGCGACCAACCCAGCTACACAAATTAGCACAGTACAGATCCTTAATGTAAACAAAACATACAGGAACTGGTTGACACCATCGTCTAGCAGGTATAGACCGTATGGCACGATCGCAGCACTGCTCAGATTCAGGGCTGGAGGCATTGTTGTCAGACCTGTAGTAGGATCTGGCACACCGGCATCATCAGGCATGTCCTAAATCGATTAGCTGCAGGAACGAACAATGTCGATATGAATGACCTACATGAAGACTGTAGAAGCTTGGGTAGATGTATTGTGTCAATAGCCGCAGAGGGAGAGTCGAGAGAAGGTCAAGGGCGGCAGATCGCAGATCTGAAGGAATCTGGGTGCTCTTTCGGAGACCAACGTTCTTGATGAGACCCAAGAAGAGGATTGGAAGAGCACGGAGATTCTGAGGCAGTTGCAGACCGCCGCCACCCATGCTACCGCCCGCCAATTCTTTCCTGTATGTTGACAGGATCTCGATAATTTTTGCTTGTAGTGCATCCCTCGCGGCGTCAAGGCCGCTAGACAGGGCGCGCTCAACGGCTTTGTGACTGAAGTAGGTAGTGATGGCTTGCGCATCCGCTGAAGCATAGATGGAGGCGAGATTCTCGGTGGTAGGAACCGCAAGTGTCAACACCCTGATGCGACGCTGACCGCTCGATGTAGTGTGTAGAACGGCAGCTTGGAGAGACGCAAAAGGTTTGGCAATAGTCTCATCGATAGCAACCTCGATAACAACAGACTGATCACGCGGATATGCCGGGAAAGCACAGAGATCAGAAGATCGGTTGAAGAAGTTTCCGTAGAAAGCAGACATTCTCAATCCAGTCGTGGCGCGGACTCGAAGAACAGCTTCAAGACCAATCTCAGACGACAGGTAATCTCCCAGCTCAGTCGCAATCTTGACAACATCCTCTTGTCTAGCAGCATTCCAGCCAGGGTAGAAGTACGTCTGACCAGCAGTAAATCGTGGGAGATTGCTGAGGGTTGCGACATCTTGGTACTGGGACGAAAACAGGAACATGTCAACCGAGACCTGGTTCTTAGAGCATTCCACGGCAAAAGACTTGTACCAGTTGTTCGCTGGCTGTAGGAGACCAGTCTCCTTGCCAGTACCAAGCAGTGTTTTGTCCTCCCTGGGAGCTAATGCAGCATGTCCGACGTTAGGAAGTGAGGCACCAATTACAGTCAGCTTTCCACCCAAAGGTGAGATGAGCTTGTGGGCGGATCGGAGAGCTGAGCCAAGCGCGAACCCAGGAACATGGGTGTTCTGGAACATGGCTGGGAGGCGGTCCAAGAAGTTCTCAATGTTGGCGCGGCACTGGCTAAGGCTAACCAGGAGGTCCGAGGGCATGGGTAGGTAAGGCTCCTCAAGATCAGACACAACCAGTTGCTGGGGCTCGTTGTTCTCGCTGTTATCCGCTGGAATGGAGAAGAAGTGAAGCCCTGAGTCTACGGCCATGAAACCGATGCGTGTTCTCCCATCTGCATTGGGTATCCGGCCCAAGGACTCTTTGATGACCCGCGACACGACAGCGAGAAGTCCGCAGTTGACTGCTGCTTGTGTACAGTCCAAAATTATGTAGTAGCACAATGGCTGTGGAGGTCGAACCATGTATTCCTGCGGCGCAACGAATTCGACGACAGCGTAGTTCAATTCTGGCCGTTGCCAGCGATCGACCTGCATAGTGTCAGCCAAAGACTCTCTCTATGACGCCTACTCCATGCGCATCGTCTTGCGTCTGTTTCAATTTCAAATTTTGTACTTACAGCCTTCTGCTGCGCTGCGTCCCAATCGAAAGCCTGTGGAACATCGTTCGTCAGGTTGCACATGTTGCACCTCCACCTGTGTCCATGATCGAGGAAAGAGACGAAGGGGTTGATGTATGCCCTGCAGCGTCTACAGCGGCTGATGATCTGGTCGTGCACAACTGGCACTTCATCCTCGGAATCGTGCAGAGATGCATATGGAGAGATGACAAGCGCAAGTGGCAGCTTTGACTTCTTCAATAGGGAGTGGTTCGTCGGGATGGTGTTCAGCGTGCACCGAAGGTATTTGCTCGACTCGTTCGCGAACTCGGAGGGGGTCGCGGCAGCGTTGGAGGGGAGGTTGATCGCTGGCGGAGGGTTGTAGAGCTCCGAGACGTGGAATGGCTGAGCAATGAGGTCGGAGGGGAACAATTGGTTCTGTTGCTGAGCTGCCATGGGCTGTTGGACTTGCGGGGCAGCTTGCCCTTGCTGGGCGCCCAAGTTCATTTGGCCAAACTGCTGGTTCAGCGCATTGGGGTCCTGCGCTGGGGGCTGTCCATAAGCTGGTGCGGGCGCAGCGCCATATCCAGGCGCGGGAGCTCCATAGCCTGGTGAAGGCGCTCCGTAGCCAGGTGCTGCGGGTGCCCCATATCCAGGAGCAGCAGCAGGCATGCCATAGCCAGATGTAGCTGGAGGAACTCCAGCTCCGGCCTGACCGCTCGAGTTGGCTCCAAATTCGTATGCGGCGCCAGCATATCTGTCCCTCTTCTTCCGGTCCGCCATGTTGAGGGAGGGTGTGGGATGAGAGATCGGCGGAGTGTCGGGAAAGGAGTCGCGCGGGTGTTGTAGGTGTTGCTGGCGGCGATGCTGGGAATTTGAAGACGGTGTTGTAGCTTGATGTGTCTTCTTGGAGAGGCGGCACATTCCGCGCTAGTCTATCCCCCGCCAATCTTCGTGCACAGACAACCATGGTCATGGTAGATCCACCCTGAGAACACCTTTACACTACCACCCTCTTGCGACATCGTGTTCGACCCAGGCAACAGCAGTCAACACAAGCAAGACTCATCGAGACCGGATGTCGACTCCAGTCCACGCGTCATATCTCTGCTCAAGGTCCACGTGGCACAACATTCACTCAAACAGTCGCCAGGCAACCAAAAGTCGTGCCCGGTGTGGATGTAGTCACAAATGCAAAGGCATAGGTAGTCATATCGGCATTGAGCTAAGCTGATGTGCAGAAGTCAGGGGACAAAATTTCAACATAGACATTGACTAACAGGGATAGCATAAAATATCAAGTCAGTATTAGTAGTTACGTGTAATTATGAACAAAGTGGTTATTCCAAAACCGCCGAGCACTTCATCCTAGGCATTAGTCGTATGCGCGAATCTCCTAGACAGCATTCGAGATCTCCTTCTGGGCCGGCTCGTGCTTATCAACAACTCCTGCGTCGGTTGCTGAATACGATGTCTCGCTATATGCAGGCTCGTCGCTGATCACGCTCTGATCGATCCCCGAATGTTGATGCTCTGTCGGACTGGCGACAGCTGGAAGCTTGCCAGGCATCGCACCTGCGCCCAAATGTCCGGCGTTAGACGTGACCGGCTCTACTTCCAGTCGGTACTGCTGGAGATCACTCTCTGCATCGTTGAGAACCTGTCGAGCAGTCTCCATCTCGGAAAATGCAGGATGCGTGTCTCCTGGCACAATAGGCGTGTCGTCGACGAGATTCAAGAGCCGGCGAGCATGTTTGGCCAGGATGATCTGCTTCTCTGCGCGTTCAATAGTGGCTGCGAAGTTCTGGTCGTATGCTTCCTTGAACTTTTGCCGAGTCTAAGAAAAGTAAGCAGGGTTCAAGGGAAACATTGCAGAGGCTCCTACGATGTTGCTGAGCTGCGCTTCGGCGACCAGACTCTGAGCCTCAGCGCGGACGAGCTCCTGTTCGAGCTGGACGATCTTGGTGCTCTGTGGCTCCTTGTACTTCAACTTGGCAATCTCGTCGGACACCTGCAAAGTCAATACTTTCTTCCATACATGGACCCTGCCCGGGACGTACCTTGGCCTTGTGGTCTCGACTAGGCTGGACCGAGCCTTCAGTATTGCGAATCTGCTTCAGGACTCCCCGGTATTCCTCGAGTCCTTGGGCATAGAGATCTTCCTGCTCAGCGATCTCTGCTAGCAGTACACCCAACTTATCCGAAATCTCCGAGATCGTCTCATCCCCGGTCGCTTCTCCCCACTCAGAGAGTTGCTGTGCGATACCCTGGCGCTCGCGTGCTGCAGCCTCGTAGGCTCCGATGGCGTGGTTCTCGGATTTGATGATCTTGTAGAGCCTCTTGGACAACTCGGGCTGCTGCGTTCCGCGCAGGGAGGCCATTGTGAAGCGATGCTTGGGCGCAGACTTGTCACCGCTGCTGCTCTTCTTGGAGCGGACAGAGAGAGATCGGTTCCTATACGTTGAACGCATGGTGGTCAGTGAATGTGCTCGAACATGCGCTCTGGGCGGGGCATTTGAAGTGCGCGTTTGCGTCATGGATAGGAAGCTCATGCTACGCAGATATGCTTTGTATATCCAAACAGCGACAATTATGGATTGGTAGAAGCGACCAGGAACATTTGCGGTCTCACATTTTGACTGTATGTGTTCACAACTCTGGGTGACTCTGCTCTGTTGTTGCTATGACTGGCGTCAGCCTGATACTCAGTCGCAAAGGTGTCGCGCGCGCAAAGCAACGCTTCGTTGCGTCGCAAAGATGATAGGCATACCGAATAGGAAGTGTGAATTGCCGATTCGGGAATGTCTCGCGTAAGTTGAAACAAGTGAAGATCTGTCTGTCGGTGCAATTCTGGAGAAGTTGTTTGAGAGTTCGCCGCGGGGTCCCTGTAGCAGGAAGGCACGGAGCCGATGACGTCGCTCTCGGAAGACGGAAGTCGCGCTTCCATCACATGCACGGAGTGTGTACCTAAGTCAATCCATCACTCCGACCTCACGATCTATTCTCTTTGCTTCCATCCTCTGAATACAATGTAACGGAATGACGGATACTCTGCATGCGCAATCTACCCTTCACAGAGGTTGCTCAAAAAAATATTTGACACCGGCTGACAGGCTACACAGCGCCCTCAGCAAACTAGTGCATGGTTCACAGGGACTGCTTCAATGCATGACGGGCACCCAATGATTCGGGCACCATGGTAGAGCTTCTTCTCCGCCGGACAAACCTCTGGCAGATCGCGACCTCTATCAGCGCTCCTCGCACAATTGCAACACAGTCGCGACGTTCAAATCAAGGTAGAGGTAGATCGAGTTTGGCGTACTCAACCTGGGTCTACGTGGTGCTCTACTATCTCGGGCGCAGGCTATTGCAATCGAATTACACGGCATGGACCAAGTCACACCTTCTTCCGCTGTCGGACGGCTCCCTCGGCTTTGATACGCGAACACTCAAACGTACATTGGGTGTTGCACCTGTATCCTCGTGCTGTGTGATGCATGGGTACAGTACCTCTCCGATGACACTGAAATGAAGTGCGGAACGACTGCCATGATTGGAACTTCGAAGGCCACATGCACTGCCTCCCTGGGCACTGGAGGAGCATACGTACCATGCACTGTAACTTCCCAAACCAATCTTCGATTTTTGAATGAATCGTTATCGCGTTCTAGCACAGGGGATCAGAAGCGATTGACTGCATATTGGCGCATAGGAGCGAAAGTAACAAAGTAGTGGTTCATAAGATGACAGATCGTCTTACTCGAATGCTCAGGACAAATGAGCGAACCAGACGTCTTCATGTTGTCCCAACACTAGTTCCGGAGGATCCAGGCAAGAGACAGAAAGACTTCTCCTGTCATGTACCCTTGTAATTTCTCTCGGATGTGCCAGCATGCGGTGCTTCATGTGAACAATGTTCTTTCTCTCATCCCCAAAGAACTTCTCTACAGCTTGCATAGAGTAAGCAAATCGATCTAGAGATTGCATCTGGACGTGCTGAAAGTCGGTCAATTAGATACCGAGACGACTGCCGTCTATCCCTTCCAACCTTGGCTGTCTTCCTGTCGACTTCGTTTTTATGGCGATCTCCACAAAATGACATGGTCTTTGCAGGGCTACCGAGGACAGATCGAACATGGATCTCTACCGGGTCTATTTCTCGCCTAGGCTTAGCTCCAGTATGAAAACAACGATTACCAACATTTCACATCTGGCCATGGCAAATGGCATAATCAGATTTGTACTATAGCATGTCGATACCC
Source organism: Phaeosphaeria sp. A1 3.1a (assembly GCA_003501895.1). Classification (NCBI taxonomy): domain Eukaryota; kingdom Fungi; phylum Ascomycota; class Dothideomycetes; order Pleosporales; family Phaeosphaeriaceae; genus Phaeosphaeria; species Phaeosphaeria sp. A1 3.1a. Next base: position 72,291 of record QVXC01000042.1, read on the forward strand.
ATGTCTTCGGAGGCTTACGCCGGGCGGTAGCTTCAAACGTTCTGTCGTGCTAGACATCCTTGTCCCAACGGGGACGTGACGACGAGTCTGGCTTGCCAACTGCACTCTCAATGACTGCACAGGCATGAGAGCTCACCGAGTGCGCGGCTATCACAGTACATGCAACAAGTTGTAGCACGTTTGCTAAACCTTATCCGAGGCTGCAATCGTTATGGTTTGGCCTGTCCTACAAGCCGATCGATGCCTCCTCCGAAAGTCTCCACTATTATCTCCTGACACTCACTTGCCCAGAGACCCGGGAAACTGGTTTGTCGCGTGCAGCACGTTGACAAGCAACTTTGTCTGAATGGAGTGCGAAGGTGGTACCGTCATGGTTACTTTTACTCGCCTTGCAATTAGCGCTGCCTCTTCACCTCTCTACTAAGAACAAGAAACAATCAAGTTTCGTCCTTTTTCTGACAATCTATTCTGTGGAAGTCAAACATCCGGGCAAGTTATGAAGCGACCACAATGGACGGATGTGACTAGTGCAACGTCCCGTCAGCTTTCAAGCGATCTTAACAGGGCTATGTCTGGAGAAGAGCACACAAGTACAACACAACACTCCTTATCGGCCCATTGCGACATGACACCTTCCAGGCTGGACAAATGAACGTCTCTCAGATCGTCATCTCGATCCCCTGCAAGTGGGCCCAGTACATTGGCATACGCATCACACCCAGGACAAAGACCCGACTGAGCTTATGCCTAGCGTATTTGTCCTCAAAGATTTCTACTAAGAGTCGACCGTGAACAAAAGCTCCACTCCCGCGTGAGTTCAGTATAAATGGGTCGCTATCCTCCTCTCGAGTCCATCTCGCTCTGTCCACCACCACAATGTTCAAATTTGGTCTTTCTTTGTTCGCCTGCGCAGGGCTTGCTCAAGCGACATGTCCGTACATGGACGGCAACAATGCCCAGGATGCATCCCCTCATCACCATGCTGTTCGACGAGATGAAGCTGGTGGTGCAAATGCAATGTCTACCGACGAGTTTATGGCACAATATGAAGTGGATGATACCGATGTTTACCTAACGAGTAACGCCGGTGGACCGATCGAGGATCAAGAAAGCCTTAGTGCTGGCGAGAGAGGTCCAACATTACTCGAGGATTTCATTTTCCGAGAGAAGATTATGCATTTCGGTAGGTCCAGGTTCCCACGTGGTCGGTCGAGATACTGACCCTTGTTTAGACCATGAAAGGGTACCAGAGCGCGCTGTACATGCTAGGGGTGCTGGAGCTCACGGTGTTTTCACTTCTTATGCCGATTGGTCAAACATCACTGGAGCTTCTTTCTTGAACACCCGCGGAAAAGAGACACCAGTGTTCATCAGATTCTCGACAGTTGCTGGTAGCCGAGGATCTGCTGATGCCGTCAGAGATGTTCATGGCTTCGCAACCCGGTTCTACACTGACGAGGGTAACTTTGGTAAGAATGCACACCCCCTCTACTGCTACAAAACAGCACAGCTGACAACACGGAGATATTGTTGGAAACAATATTCCCGTCTTCTTCATCCAGGATGCCATCAAATTTCCGGACCTGATTCATGCAGTTAAGCCACGACCAGACAACGAGATCCCCCAAGCTGCAACTGCGCACGACAGTGCGTGGGATTTCTTCAGCCAGCAGCCATCTTCCATGCATACTCTCTTCTGGGCCATGAGTGGACACGGCACTGTCCGTTCGTACAGGCATATGGACGGTTGGGGCGTCCACACCTTCCGCTTCGTCACTGAAGAAGGCAAGACCAAGCTCGTGAAGTTCCGGTTCAAGACTCAACAGGGACTGGCTTCGAGGCTCTGGGAAGAACAACAGACCACGGCAGGAATGAACCCAGATGCGGATCGCCAGGATCTCTGGGAGTCGATTGAGAACGGATACTTCCCTGAGTGGGTTGTGAGTGTTCCAACGATCAACTGTCAATCTCGACCTTGCTGACATTTTACCCAAGTTTGAGGCACAAATCATGGATGAGGAGGATCAGCTGCGATTTGGCTTCGATCTTTTGGACCCGACCAAGATCGTCCCTGAGGATATCGTTCCCTTCACGCCGCTTGGCAAGCTCACGTTGAATCGCAACCCACGCAACTACTTCGCTGAGACTGAGCAGATCATGGTGAGTCAAGCATCGGGCCGGTATTTCGTCAGAGTCTAAAAATTGCGCAGTACCAAGTCGGGCATGTGGTTCGTGGAATCGACTTCACGGACGATCCTCTCCTGCAAGGTCGTTTGTACTCATATTTGGACACGCAGCTCAATCGCCACGGTGGGCCAAATTTCGAGCAGTTGCCAATTAATCAGCCCCGAATCCCCGTGCACAACAACCAACGTGACGGCGCAGGTCAAATGTACATCCCTCTCAACGTTGCAGCATACTCACCAAACACGCTGAACGCGGGCTCTCCAAAACAGGCGAACAAGACTCAAGGTCGTGGCTTTTTCAGTGCTCCAAACCGATCCACCAGCGGTCGACTTTTGCGTGCTGTATCTTCGACTTTCGCCGATGTCTGGTCGCAGCCACGTCTATTCTTCAATTCCTTGTTGCCCGCTGAGCAGCAATTCATCATCAATGCTATGCGATTTGAAACGTCGCAGCTCACAAGCGACGTGGTCAAGAACAATGTTCTCATACAGCTCAACCGAGTGAGTCACGATGTCGCCGTTCGTGTCGCTGAGGCGCTCGACATGACAGCTCCAGAAGCTGACGAGTCTTTCTACCATGACAACACTACCACTGGCGTCAGTGTCGCAAAGGAAAGGCTCATGAAGATCGACGGCCTGAAGGTTGGCTACCTGACTTCTGCACCGGCATCGGGTGATGCAGCGTTGGCTCTGAAGTCTGCATTCAAGGTGATGAACGTCAAGTTCGCGGTTGTCGCTGAACGCCTCGGAGCGGGCATCGATCAGACATACTCTGCGACTTTTGCTGGACAGTTCGATGCAGTCATTGTTGATGGCCAAGCAGACTCACTCTTTGCTCCCGCTGGCAGTTTGGCCAACTCAAACATGACCGCACCAGGGTACGGCAAGAATGCTACTAAGCCTTCGACGACTCTATACCCTGCTGGCCGGCCTCTCCAGATTCTACAAGATGCTTACCACTGGGGTAAGCCTGTCGCTGTTCTTGGCTCAGGCGAAGTAGCTTTCAGCGCTGCTCACGTGGAGTCTGACACGCCGGGAGTGTATCGTTCCAGTGGAGCGGACACGAAGTCGATCGTGGACCAAATTGCTGAGGGGCTTCACGTCTTTAAATTCCTGGATAGGTATCCATTGGACCAGTAGAGATGTATAGTTTGTAGGATGGATTTGCATCTCGGTGAAACATTGACAATGTCCCCTGCTCAAACTTTACATGGTCCACCTTACATATGCTGTGATCGTCGTGAGAAGACCGGGCCAACGAAACTTTTCGTGCGCCACATCTTATCCCGATATTACGCGCACCGTCACTCAAGATTGTGGCCGGACTTTGACTCAACAGAGGAGTGCAGCCTCCGTACAATGTGGGCCATCTCCAAAGGAACTTCGCTCTGCAGCTCGATTTGAAATCCAAATAAACTGCCCGCCCGCCAGCACAAGCAGGCACCAAAAGGAGTTACGGACGTTCCAATGCGCGGAGATGACGCCGTCGGAGCCGCCTATTTGTGATTGTTTTGCCGACCCTCATCCTCCGCCAATGATTGGAAATGGCGCATGCAACGTGTCGTGAGCCACCGTGGCTCAGTCACTACCCCAGAAACGAACAAGCCACAGCATTGACATGAACAGCCCGGCAAGTCAGACGCAACTACAGTTCCCAATTGTGTCGAATTTGACCGCAAAGTGTAAGCGCGCGTCAGAGGGGTGACGTTGCCCTCGGCCGGATAACGGCAACGGGGTCAAGAAACTTGCCATCATTTATGGGATAGAGGTGCCGTTGCTTCCTGCTTTACGCTTCCTCTATATAGTCTTGCCAGTGGATCATCTCGGATCTTACACATCCTTTCAGGCCAGCAATCTACCTACTAGTAATCGTACACTTCTTCTAATCCATTCTTCCCTTTCAACATGACCACATTACAACGAAGTCGCGGCTCCAGCTTCCTCCATCGACACCACAGTAGCAGCAGCCAACACCAGAGTAGTCGGCCAGGAACCCCAGGCGGCAAGAAGATGTTCGAGGGAACCGACGCTGTTGCACAGAACAGAAGAGTCGCTGTGAACCGGATCGTCGAGATCCACGATGCCCTAGAGCTGAAGCAAGCTGCTGACGCAGCCGCGAACGCACACCCTCAAGACCCCACACGCAGCTCAACCTCAAGCGACACCTTAAGCCTAGGCTTCGATGCCATAGATATTGAAGACAGCGAAGTCCGCGCCTTCAAGCATCTCGTACGAAAGTGGGATAATACCGAGCGACCCGACCCTGAATTCGACCAAGCGGTCCAAGCCACCGAGTTCAACTTCGACGAAGCCGCAACGCGACATTTTATCCGACGAGTAGCGCTCTGGAACGAGAGCGAGGAGATCATGCAGGCAACAAAGCGAGGCATGGAGAAGCGAGCGAAGAAGGAAGGGAAAAGGGCGAGGGACAGTGTGTTGGGGAAGCTGTGGATAAAGGAGAGGCTGAGTCAGGAACATACTGTACATGATGAGCTGAAGGAGGTGGTTACGAGGGAGGGTCTTGCGCAGCTGTTGTATACGCTGATGCATGACTATAATGAGCCATTGGCACCGGAGCTGGTGGCGGAGTGCACGATAGCTGTGAGGATGAAGTACGGTATTACGAGCTGAATGAATGATAATCAACGACTCTTTCTTTCGACTGCTGTCGTAAGCATTCTGAGCCTGCTTCTTATGCGTGTGTCAGATCCATATCCATACCAGCAATATGTCGTGGTCAAGAAGGCTCCTCTTCGTTGTGATTGCTTATTCATCCACCTGACATCACTCTGTCAACCCCACCTTCTCAATGTGACCATGCATCGTCCAAAGAATCTCAGCTAACCCAATCAACACCACCACGATGCCGTTTCTACAAATTGGCTACAAACGCATTCACTATTCGGATCTCAAGCCAGACGGAGATGTCCGAGAGACATTCATCTTCATGCATGGCTTGGGTTCGTCACAAGATTACTTTTATCCTCTAACGCAATATCTACTTCCCAAGAAATTTCGATGCATCATCTTCGACAATACTGGCGCGGCTCGGTCTCCATATACATTTATCGAACAAAGCATTCAAAGTCTTAGCGATGATGTCATCGGCATATTGGATGCGCTTGAGGTTTCGAAAGCCGTCTTCGTCGGCCACAGTATGGGCGGGTAAGATGGCACAGTCGAAGCATCGGGCTGCATGCATAGACTGATGTGAACAGTATCGTGGGAGCACACCTGGCTGCGACACGAAGCGATCGGATCGTGGCAACCGTCCTGATAGGTCCCGTATATCCGAACGACAGCGTTGCGCCCATGTTCGAGAAACGAATTGAGACTGTGCAGAGGGAGGAAATGCAAGCCATGGTAATGTCGTCCCGGTGCAGGTATCAGCTGTCTTTCGATTCGGTCGCTTGAGGATGCCCAGGAAAGGGCGTCTTTGTGGTATCTGCCCTTTCGTGTAGATTTGTGCTAACAGCTCACAGTATGTTTATACCGATCTAACACCTTCAATACCCTGTCAGACTTCACACTGATGCTCACCTCAACCACAGGGCAGACACCGTTCCAAAGAGCGCACCAGCCAAGCAAGCTTCTCCGTTGGTGAGAGCATTTATTCGCGAGCTTCTGCTGTCCCAAGAGCCGGCTGGGTACTGCTCGAATTGCCGAGTGATCATCAATGCAAAGCCCCCGCATTACGGCAAGATACAGATCCCCATCCTCATAGTTGCTGGCGCAGAAGATTTCAGCGCACCACTTGAGGGATGCAAGAGAATGTTTGAAGAAATGCCGTCGAACAAAAAGAGGCTGGAAGTTATGCAAGGAGTGGGACACTGGCAATGTCTTGAAGCACCCGAGGACGTCGGTAAGCTGATCAGCTCATTCTACGACGAAAACCAGTAAGTTGAGCGAAGTGTCGCGCAACCTAAGAGAATCAAACTTTGGCCTCGCAGGCGAATGACTAGCAAGTCGTAGCCTGCAGGGCTACTCGCAGACACTTTGCCACTTGCGTATGTGGTGGGAGAAGTTGTGGTGTTGTGCAGGCGCGTGATAGGGTCATTGGTGGCGTCCCTTTTCCGAGCAGATGCATTGGAAGCCTTGGCGCATATGCTCAACACATGGTGGGGGCGTTTGCAGCGGCTTCTCAACCAGCGGCAGTTCATGCTTAGGAAGCGTTCAACTCTTCCTTCACGCCATGGCCGCGGTGGATAACTCCCAGCAGACGCTCCCTGGACCAAAGATCATTGACAGCGGCTCTCGACGACTGGGCAGCGCGTATTTACCCGCGCACTTCGCAGCAAGTCATGTGCGCGACTCATTTGATATCGTCGCCGCCCCTGCGGCTCGGACGTCCCACAACAACCACGACTTAACCATAACGAGCATAGCAGCCTGGACCGATGTCGCTGACCTTGTCATCCTTCGCCATGATTCGGTCCATCCCGCTGTCTGTGCAGCAGCATGCCGAGATCTCTCAACGAGGCTGGCACTTCGTGATTCGGACATGCATGTCTGTCACAGGCTAGGCCAAGTGATCGACTGCCTGCCCTTGACGTTCCCACGAGGGACGACAGTCCTTCACATGTGAAGATGTCGACATCATTCTTCAGCCGGCCGATACCACCAACTGTGTGTGCGACCGCAGTTGTGACATATGTAGAGCTACCTTCATGCATCGTTGCAATGCTAATCAAGTCGCGCCATACTTCTCCATATTTTTCCCGACACTAGGCCGGTGTCCCTCTAGCTTTTCCAGGCCGCGGAAATCAACTTTGAGGCGGTGAACTGCCACCACTGGAGCCGCCCACGCTTTTCCACGCACTTTCGGCCAAGCTCACGCAGAATCCGTCCGGATCCTGCATGCTGCCAGGGTCTGGCCAACCGCAGGCCACGATCGACATCTGCGGTCGTCTGAACTTGCCCTCCACTTTGGCTTAGTTGCCTCTGCAACTCACCGAACTGGTTGATTAAAGCACGGTGGATCTCGCCGTGCGTGACACTCTTTGGTGTTGCTTAATCCCCTCCACCGCAAGTCTCCAAGGTTTTTAGAGCCGACCCGTCAATAATTCTATTCTTTCATTTCGGTAACGGCGCTGGATTCTTGGTGGGCCATCCCCTAGCACGTGAACCTGCCTAATTGGACGAGCACTGGCTGCGAGTCTAGTGGTACCGAAATCACTACCTGATCACCGAATTTGCCTCAACGAATATACATACCTTCAAATCGAACGTCACGCGTCGAAATCGTCACCGCCATTTTATGGATCGAGAACATGAAGCGCATCGATAGTGGATTTCAGGAGTCCTTTCTCTTGAAAACGCAGCACGATGAACCATCAACAACAATTGTTCGCAGCAACACCGCACCCTCTCGCCGTCGCAGAACGCAAAAGTCTTCTGTCGACACCACAGGATCCATTTGTCCCACAGAGATGAAATCACAACGACCGGAGTCAGAGAAGCGCTCGAGGCCGTCCCATCAAAGATCAAAGACATCGTCGTCTGAAGCCTCGACAACACGCTCCAAAGGCCGTAACCATACTTCTAAGCCATCTTCACGTCGAACCTCTTGTACTATTGTGGATCCCTCACGGTCACGTCATTACAGAATCCAGAGCTCGCACACTGTACCTACCATGAACAGCCAAGATATTGACGATGTTTACGCTTTGCATCACCGGAGCTACAACATGTTCCAGAACCCGTCTCTTCACACCACCTCTGGACTACCAAGCCCAACAATGTCTCGACCGGGTCAGCCCGAATTTCGACCTTCCACCTCTAACTTCAGTGGCGCGGGAAGGTTCTCCAACGAGCAGGACGAACATCCAAAGCAGAGTGAGGACACCATCATTGCTGCCCCAAGGCCGTCAACTGCTATGCAGTGGACCTCTCCTTGTACTAGGAAGCGCGAGTACGAGCGTATCGATAGGGCGAATAGCGGTGTTCGCGGCTTTTTGAACAAAGTCATGCCACGCTGCGTCTCAGGACCACAGGAAAAGTTCTACGAGAAGGACCAATCAGATACTTGCTCCGTCCGGCGATACCGCTTAGATGAAGAGGATATTGTCGCGACCGAAAAAGAGCTTGCGCGCTCACAAACACATACGATGAAGAAGTCGACTGCGACGAATAAGAAGAAGTGGATTTGCTTTTAGAGTGCGCAGAGACCGGATAAGATTTTTGAGAGGATGATTGAGTTGCATATTGCGTTACATTGCGAAGGCGTTTACCACGATACCCACGGCCGTTGAGCTGTTGTTTTTGAAGAGGTGCATTATACCAGAACTATAACCAGAGCATAGTGGGGTTGTTTTCTTTTACCTCGATCTGCAGCATTTACAGAGTGGCGGCGATTTGGAGGAGGTCGAAGCTAAATACCATCTGAGTTTTGATAGACGATATTGGAAAGGGAGAAGACAGCATAGAAGCATTTAGTATGATATTCAATCAATATGACTGAAAACACAACACCATCCTCTCCCACAAGCATGCCGTGAAGAACAAGTCTGAGACAACGCGACCAGAATTCTTCGAATCCGCGACGAACATGGCGCAAATATGCAATGAATTGGTATATAAGATCTAATCACAACTTCGCCTCCTCCTTGACCGTCCCAACCTTGAGCTTCGGCGCATACTTCTTCAACACGCTCTCATTATGGTACTGCAAACAAAACAATCGTCAGCTCCCATGCCTCGCACGTACTGCAACAAATGTGTATGTCTTCTTACCTTCCAGAACTGCTTACTCGCGTCCTTCCCACCCACTCGCTTGAGGATCTTCGCGCCGCCGGGATGCTCGTCTACAAATGTGTCCATCTTGTATACGTCGCTGTCGATGATGATGTACAGCCCGTTCTCGACCGTGTTGTGCTCGGCGACTTGCTTTGTGGTGAGGGATTCGGACATGTTGGCGGAGCGTGTGGTGCGTGAGTGGCGCGTTTGCGGGTAGAGGCGGTGTCGAGGAAGGTGAGGTGAGGGTGTATGGGTGCGCGTTTGTATGGAGATGGGAGGTTTGTAGTAAAGGAGGGTGTTTACTGTTGGGAATCAGGAAATGGAGGAATCTGGGGAGCAGAAGAGCCTGTGGGGTAGATTAGTTCAAGTCTTGACTCGTTGCTCGGATGTTCCGTGTTGGGGAGGGAGCGTGGGAGCCGAGGCTCAAGTGTCGCGGGAGGATGCGTGATGACGCTGATTTCCAAGGATGGTGATTGGTTGGCTGTGTCATGCTTTGAATTGTTCCTCGGCCTTTTCTTCGTCGCTCCTTCAGTAATAAGACCACAATTGTCTCCTCCCGCCAATGCAAATTGCTCTGTCCGTTAGCTCAAAATTTGTCGCTATCGCCATGCTATTTTCTTGCGTCCTTTAACGTTGATGTGGCCCATATGAACCCCTGACCTTTGGAAAGAACACCCCCCTGGATCTCCAAGCGTAGCCCCGTGTAGAGAAGATTTCGCACGAGGCCACTAAGGTCGATATTGACAAGATTTCAATGTGTTCTCGCGACGATACATGGCTGGACACCCACCAGCTACTGCTCCTAGCTTCTCCATTCTCAGTTGACAAAGACGCAATACCCTTCTGTTGACCATTACGGCAATGCCATATGTAGTAGGTTGTTCTCTTAAAAAGACCGATCAAACGCACAATGTTTGCAGGTGTATAATGCCAAGCGAAACAACAATCGGACAAAGTCCCATGCCTTGGCCCTCCGATGACCTGTTCGCAAGATCGATTTAAGCAAACGCCTACCCCTCTCACCAGGAGACATGATGCTCTATAAAGTACGATTTCAGTTGCGGACAAGAGCTGATAGATCGGCACCTTCACCAATTACATTGATATAACCCCCAACCACGGACTACAGTACAGACATCGACAGAAAGCGAAGAGGTACCAGCCTAGATTCGAAAGCATAGATCCGATTTCGCAATGTCGGAAGAGCCAATACTGCCGATGACACTCGCAAAGCCTCCATCCTCTCCACTCGGAGCGATCGCCGACGAGCTGCTCTATGCTATCATCGCTTATTCCGACTTCCAAGATCTGGCAAACCTACCTATGGTTTCTCGCCGCTTTTATATCCCAACGTTCGAGATTCTCTATCGCACTGTAAATCTCTCCTTCACCGGGTCTGGCTTCTCAGACAGAGGAAAATTATTTTACCGACAGATGACACATCCAAGGTCACGCATACGGGAGCGGGTTCATCTCCTCTATGTGACACGCGGCGATATCTTGCAAAAGGATGAAAGTGTTGCCTTGCAAACGATGATCTCTGGAATGAACAACCTGAAGCTTCTGGAGTGGGTAGGGCCACTGGATTTGTTTGGTGACCCGAATTTTCTGGATTTCTTCCATCTTCGATGCCCACGAGCGAAGCTAGTGGCCCAGGATGACGACGTACTTGGTTCCTATGGAAGCTCTCCACGGGTAGAGCATGCTATGGGTCGACTTCTCGAGCATGCTTTCAGCCCTCGGATCACAAGTCTCAACCTACAGTTCCTGGAGACTGATGGGTTGTACACAAATTCAAAAGAGATATGATCGTTATGATACAGAGCAATCAAGCTCTCATCCAACTCTGTATAGACATACCGGAGGGAGTCTCGCTTCCCGACTGCCATGCAGCACTTTCAACAGGTATCCCACCAAGATTCGAGGTTCTCTGCCTTGGGTTCTCATCAATTTTCACCAAAACGGAGCTTACGCTATGGGGTGAGAGAGGTGCTTTCTCAAACCTCGAGAGGCTCACGTGCCCTTCAGAGTGTTTTCCCCCCTTTGTTGGACGAGCGCTCAAGCTGACCCAGTTGGAAACTTGTATCAAGGAGCAAGGAGACACCGACAATATTTATCAGGTCCTCGAAGCTGAAGGCACAAGATCCCCGTTTCCCAGCCTCCGGCGATTCCGGTGTGTCATGTGGGTTACGATGATACAGATCAATTTGAGCTTCCTCGGTGTCAAGATATTGCGATGGATGCCGAACATTACAACATTGGAACTTCTGCGTCATACGAACACATCGGACCCTTCAAGTTTGAGGCAAGGCCTGGCAACGGCACATGACATCAAAGAAATTCGAAAGTTCTGCCCAGATCTTGAGACCATCAGGCTGGAGATCTGCCTTCTCGATCCACGCTGGAAATTGACATTCGACATTATCGATGAATTGGCTCGGTTTGCAAAGCTCCTGAACATACATCTGTATGTCAACTGCAATCAAAGTTGGACGGGGGATCCTCGAATGAGTATGATCAGGCATTGGATGCTAGGACGACGGGTTCGTCAGCTGCGACGCCGTCTCGGCCTTCCTTGGAATCAACCTTTTCGGATACGAACCAATAGTTTCACAAGTGGGCAGCGCTTCTGGGACCCATACGAAACAGAGTTCGCGATTGAGAACAGAAAATCCTGGTTTAGCGCAGTCACCACAGTCTACAAGGTCGTCGAATACCCAGCCCACTATCCTAGCAAGCTGGACGAAAGTCGCGTGGATGATTTGAAAGCAATGAAGTACAAGCGTGTACTAGGTATACCTGTATGGAGGTGTAATTGTATTGCACAGGAGATTGAGCGACGCAAGAGACGTGATGAAAAAGTGGTCGAAACGGATGAGCCGCCCACATTGTACGACGCTTGGATGCAGCAAGACGACTATGTACATACCGAGAGCGTACAAGCAGCATGAACCGCGAGGGAAAGAGTGAATTACGGAACTCTGAGACCCTGGGTTCAAGTGCAGTTCTTCTTTTTCATGCAATCATGGGTCTTCACCGTTCACTCTCACAGACGGAAGGAAAGGTCTGTGCATTATCAAATCTTTTCACTATCATTCCTGCAAAATCATGACCTCTTATAACAGCGTGCCATTTCGCCCAAAGCCCTGCACCTCATTCCCGCTACAACTCAACAATGTCGAGCGTCTTTCGCCGGCGCAAACAGTCCGCCGAACCCCAGTCTAAGCCCTTCGAAACACTCGCCAACGAGCTGTTGCATGCTATTCTCGAACATGTCCAGGATACCCAAGACCAATTAAGCCTATGCTCGGTCTCCCGCCGCTTTTACATCTCAACAGTGGAACTGTTGTACCGCGACATCACCATCATGTTCGCAGCGGCCTCGCACCGACAACTATGGCGACGATTGACGCATCCGACATCCCATATACCAGCGCGAATCCGGACCCTTCGAATATCCTGGTCAGCCAAATCTGATGGCGTGTCAATGAACGAGCTTTTTAAGATCTTCCGTGGAACCACGAATCTCAGACGTGTTGTGTGGTGCGGACCTCTCGATATCCAGCATTATCTTTGTATTGCCATTCGCTCTTACTCCCTACAAGCAACCATAGAGACTCAGCACTCTTGGCCTGCGACTAGGGAGAAGGCGGAGCTTGCGATGCAGAGACTTTCCATTTATCCATATCGCTCCCACATCACCCATCTCCATCTCCATCTGTCGTCGTCTGTTATGTCGTCAGCAGACTTGAAGAAGAACTTGTTGAAGGCGCTGAAGAACAGTCAAGCTTTGATCCACGTACGGTTCTCCGTGCCCGATGATCTGCACTTCCCCGAATATGCCGCGGAATTCGACAAAGGAGATCTACCGAAGCTGAAACATCTGGATTTGGGCAGCTCCAAGATATTCACTGCAGACGAACTTGAACGTTGGGGCAAAGGAGGCGGATGGACACAACTTACTCACGTCTGTGTGGCCCGCTCAGAGCGATTGTACTCGTTCGTGGGCAGCGCCCCCAATCTCACATCGCTGTGTCTGTACATATTTCGCGGCGCAGATCTTGTCGATATGGACATATTCTTCGAACACTCGATTGTCGCACCTACTTTCCCCAAACTGGTGCAATTCTACTGCGAGGAGATCACGCTCGTTCACAACACACATTACCTACCACTCGAATTTTTACAATGGATGCCCGGGCTCACGTCTCTCACACTTCTTCGCAGGAGACATCTACTGGGTCCCCAGGCACCGGATCCAGCCCTTCCCCAGGCCACCGACATCAGCAAGATCCGACAGTTCTGTCCAGACCTCGAAAAACTGGACATTGAGATCGGCATGAGCAATGCATTCTCCCTCAGCCCTTCCGACATCTACAGCGAGCTGTGCAAGTTCGAAAAGCCCATCTACCTGCATCTCAATCCCTACGTCCACGTCTATTCCACAGGACGAGCAGACAAGATCAAGCGCTTCCTAGGCTACTTCCGCGTCGGACGAAAACTGCTGCAGATGCGTCGGCAGCTGGGTCTGCCACATCTCGAGCCATGCAAAGTTGGCTTCACAAGCGTGGACGGAGGTCCGTATAACCGCACCGCCGAGTTCTATCCCGACATGGAGATACGGGCCCTGGAATCGTCTTTGAGAACTTTCATGATTCCGTTCTATTATTTCGATGAAAGTCAGTCGATCGACGGTTTCTATAGGTTGGATAGAATGACGGTGGTACAGTTGGAGGGCGCTAAGATGAAGCATATTCGGGGGAAGCCAGTGTGGGAACGGAAGCGTGTCGTGCAGGAGCTGGAGCGCCGGAAACGATATGAGGATGCAGTCATGGCTGGGGAAGGGTATTCGACGTTGTATGATGCGTGGACTCAGGGAACCGAGCAAGAAGACTAGCTGTCTGTCGTAGAAGGTGTCAATAGACTCTGAGAACTGACATTTCACTCGATCGGCAATGTCAAAGTCAGAATGTATTGCTTGCCTTGAAGTATTTTCATTCTCTCTCATCTAGCTACCTCCACATTACACCTTCTTCCCAAACACTCTAAACCTCTTCACTCCCCCATCCGGAATTATCACCAACTTCGCATGCGTATACCCCCTCCCCTTAACCTCCTTCAACTCCTCCTTGTACGTCGTCTCCTTATCCGGCCCACTCTTCTGCGGCTTCAACACCTCCACCCACTCGCTCGCATCATGTGCCGGATCCTTATCAAAGCTGCCCGCGTACACCTGGACCTTTTGCGGAAAGTTGCCCCTAAAGTGCGCGGTGTCGATGACGATGTTGTCGATTTCGCCCTTTGCGCCTAGTCGCACAATCGTCCAGTCCACGTGCTCGCCGCGCGTGCGCTTCGTTTCCCAGCCATCGCCCATGTCGACGCCGCGCCCGGGGAGGAGCAGGTTGTCTTTTGTGCCAAAGTGCTGGTCGGAGCAGGATGTTGCGACGCCGCCCATTACTGTTGCGCTCAGCTCAAAGACCGCAGATGTATCTTGTGGGAACACGGGTACGGCAACACCGTACAAGCGGAATCGGGCGATGCCCCCATCGGGATACATGAGTATGCGGACGTGGGTGTATGCTTTTTCAGTGATGCTGTCCAGCTTCCAGCCGTGGCGTTGACTGGGTCCGCATTCTTGCTTCGACAAGATTGTTTCCCACCCTGAGTATGTCACTTTCTTGACTTCCTCCTCCTCCTTCTCATCCGTAATGAACGCGCCCTCAACAGCGATTTCGGGCGCGTGGTTTCCGTTGAAGAAGGCAGTGTCGATTTCCACCCCGGCGACTTTCCCACTTGCTGTCCCTAGGCGTATGACGACCCAGTCAGCCGGCTCGGTGTTGTGACGACGCGTTTCCCAGCCATCATACCATGCGCCAGAGTGAACGAAGTAGCCCGGTCGCTGGATCGGGGGCTTGGGGTTGATCAGGTTCTCGGCTGCGGCGAACCATTCGTCGCTGAAGGAGAGGATCTTGGAGCCGAGAGGGGCGGAGATGAGGTCTGGCGTTGGTCCGTTAGCGAATGTATCCAATGAGGCTACAGTTGCATACCTGTGTATTGTGACTTGAATGTAGCATCAATCTTGTCCGCCGGGATGGATTGAGCTCCACTGATTGCGACTCTTTTGATGTCGTCTACGCTCAAGCTTGGGATCTCCATATTGGCGATGAAATCAGAATTAATGCTGGATTGCTTTTTTTGTCTTTCAAGTCCAGAAGCGATGAGCAATTGAGAATGAAAAGAAATGGTTCACACTGTTACAGCGGGGTGCCCATAGCTACCCCACTAGCTAGACCCTGAGTTCTCCGAATGGTACCTGGAGATATCGGAATCCGCCGATAACCTAGAGATGCCGCCGAAGTGACGTCCGATTGCGGAGACAGAGTGCTGTGGTCGGGGTTACCCGATTCGAATCTTGGCTTTGACAACACGGAAAAGGATGATGGTAGCTTCTGACGGACATGAAGGTATTTGCCGACTGCACGAGCTCAGAAAGCATGTAAATAGATGAGGCAGTTCAGAACACTTGCACCTAGCAAGAGTCAAGGTGACCCTTATAATTGATCGAAACATAAGTCATGTACAAGTTATATTGAAACGCATGCTCAAACTATACAAAATGTGCGTGAGGCATGAGACATAATTTTTGCTCCACAGCAACGCCACCCGTGTCCATACCAAATCTCATCCAAAAGTAGAACACTGAACGCCATCTTATGCTGCACCATCTTGTCCCTGTGGCCCAAGCCATCTCTGCGTCGTGCTCCTCACACTGTTCGGCCTACTCCTGATCCCAATCTTTTCGCCCACCGCCTTGCCCCCTTCAGCTTCACTTAGCGCTTGTGTAACGAGCTTCTTCGCCTCGGCCTGCAGATTTGGCACATCATTTCCATCTCCTTGCTTGTTGACATAGGATTCGAGCAGACTCTTGAGTGTCTGTGCTCGCACGGGCTTCGCGAGGTAATTGTTCATTCCAGCGTCTAGACATTTCTCTCGATCACCTTCGATGGCAGAAGCGGTCATGGCGATGATGAGGATGTTGCGGATGTCGGGGTTGGAATGCTTTCGTATCAGCTTCGTTGCTAGACGTGGGTTAGAGCTGTAGGATTGGGGTATAACGGGACAAATTACCTTCGTAACCATCGCAGTTGGGCATTTGCACATCCATCAAAATCAGGTGGAACGGTCGACCGTTATCACTTGCTCGCTCGAGCGCGTCAATTGTTTTCAGACCGTCCAAGTACGCGTCGCAACGGAAGCCAAGTTTCTGCACGAAACTGATTGCGATACGCTGATTGATCAAGTTATCTTCTGCGATGCAAATTCGAATCTCATTCTTGGGTATCAAAGAGAGATCGATACATGTTCCAGACTGTGCCTCGTGGCCATTGTTCTCCTGGCTCGCAAATTTGGCCATTGGGTCTGGCTCGCGGGAGACCTGTCGGTTTGGTGCTTGTCCTTTGGGAACCTTACTGAAGCGCATGGAAAAGGCAACGGTTGTTCCTTCTCCAGGCACCGAGTTGAGCCAGATCTTGCCATTGAAAAGGTTGGTGATGAGTGCCTTGCAGATACTCAGGCCTAGACCTGTGCCACCATAGCTTCGCGATGACGAAGATTCGATCTGAGAGAATGGCAAGAAAAGCTTCTTCTTTTGCTCTTCCGGAATACCAATACCTGTATCGATGACGGATATTGTTACATCTGCCCATGTTGGCGACTCTTGATCGACAACGGCTCGCACGGTAACTGAGCCTCGAGGAGTGAACTTGTACGAATTTGATAACAAGTTCATGAGGATTTGATGCAATCGTACAGGATCGCCCATGACAAGCATCTCAGGGTCAAGCTCCAGCTGCTCCACAGTCTTCAGACCGCGTTCAGCATTTGTGTAAGCTAACGCTCGCACAACCTCAGTGATCGTCTCGTTGAGGCTTAGCGGCATCTCCATCACGTTCATCTTGCCAGCTTCCAATTTTGAGTAGTCCAAGAGGTCATTGATGATGGACAGCAGGGTATCGGCACATACTCGGATCGAGTCAGCGTAGCCTGTCTGCTCCGGGTTCAACACGCTGGCTTTGAGTAACTCGGACATGCCGATGACGCCGTTGAGAGGTGTTCGTAGTTCGTGGGAGACGTTTGCGAGGAAAAGACTCTTCGCTTTGGCCGCCTCTTCAGCTGAGCTTAGAGCTTCTTTCGCCTTAATCTCGGCCTCTCTTGCTTGAGCAAGGGAGCGCTTCTGCATGGCAAGCATGGCTTCGTTGCTAGCACTGACCCTTTCGATCTCCTTGAACATCAAAGCGTTGGCCAGTGAGATGGAGATTTGGTTGACCAACAACCGTAGAACTTGGGTGTTTCGCTCGGTGAAGGAGTTTGGTGGACCTTCTACATAGATGCTGCCCAATAGATGGTCGGAGTGGACGATAGGTATGCAAATGACAGCTTTGCCTTCCGGATTGCGCATCAGATAGGATTCTGAAACATTCGAGAACCGTTCATCGTCGAGTAAATTCTGCACAAACACAGTTTCCCGAAACCTGAGAGTGTACATGGTTACCTGGCGGGCGACTACGTCATCCACGGAATCGAGAGGTTGACCACTTGGGTATGAGTGGACGCCAGCGCCGAATCCAGTTTCGTGATTCGGGTCGTTCGTACCTACACAGGCTATGCTCCAATCGATCTGCGAGTCCTCTATGACGATGCCGCACAAAGTCGCGCCTGTCGATTCAAGAATGATAGCAGCCATCTTTGACATAAGCTTGTCGACCTTTAGCTCACTGGACAAGACTTGAGATGATTCAATGATGGAACTAAGGTCCAGCATGTCCAGCCCAACAGCCGAGAAGCCATTTTGTAAGTCTTCTGATGATTCGTGGCGTTTCGTCTCTGGCACAATCCAATTTTGCGTGCGATCAACTGCACTTTCGGTTGCTAGGTATTGTTCTTGATCCTCGTTCTGTTCGAGTCGGAGTGTGGTATTGCCCGTATCGATGATCGTGGTCTGTACGCCAACATCTGTCGTGGAGATGGAGGTGCTGGAGCACAACAGGCTCTGGTACTTCGAGATTACGTGATTCGCTTTACCGTATGCTGACATTCTTCGGTATGTAGATATGCAATCTCTGAGAGAATGACGTGCAGCCCTCGAAGCACCCTTGCGCATGAGCCATGAGCCATAGAGCTCATGCGCAAAAGCCTCATCGAGGACGAATCCGTTGACTTCGTTATGATCCATGGCTGCCTCGTAGTTCTGCAATGCTGACGGCGGATCAACTTGTACTTCAGCCAGGACTGCTGTGAGCATACAGATCCAACCCCGATAATTGACGTCGGTTATCGTGCAATTTGCTTCCAACAGCTTGAGAGTCTCTTGTGCAAAAGCAATTCTAGATCCCTTCGGGTCGGCATCTTGGGGGCATTCGCGGAGTGCTATCAGGTAGCAGAGTGATAGGTAGTACTTCACGGAGTATACCAATCTCTCACACCAAAGGCTGCTCAGCATAGGCAATAGCAGCTCTCCTAGCTCGATGGCCTCTTGGATGTGCCCGTATAATGCAAGGACGGGCAGCTTCAAGGCAAAGTAGATTGTCTTTGGTCTCTTCGGATTGCTCGCTGTTTTCTCCAGGTATTCGATGTACGCCGCGGTATCGTGCTCTTGATCTGAGAATATCGTCGAGGGATCATCTGTAGACGTTTTGCCTTGCAAAGCTCGACAAATCTGACGGCATCCCATCAGAAAGACGCCGCCGCGCATGTCACGTTGCCAATTCTTAATGTCCATAGGCATCTCCTCTATGGATGCTTCGACCTCGGCCATGTCATGCGACGCCATGACCTTGAGGTGAGCCTGTACACCTAGGTTGAGGAGGGTGAGGATCCGATCGCCTGCAGTAAGAGAAGCTTCTAGCGCGTGCTCAACACTGGGGACCAGATCCCTAATAGGAGCTTCCAAGTGGCCTTCAAACAGAGGCAAAAGGGTGCCTGTCCTTCCCACAGTGTAGGCATCCTCTGGATGAGTTAATAGTAAGCCTCTTGCGATAGCGCCCAAGTCTACTGCAAAATTATGCATTTGGAAGCGACCAGCAGCTATAGTGCCTAGGTGGCAATAAGCCAGGGGCATCTGACTAACAGTACCCCTCTCCAGGTGTATTCTTACTAGCTGTAGTGTGCCTTGGTAGAACAGGAGACTATTTGACCAGAAAGCAGCACTCAGTAGCTCAACGAAGATTGGGCCTATCGTGAGAAGGATCCGATCATCGGCCAACTGGCGTGCAAGCAGCTCATCCTTGTCGGTC
The DNA here is from genome assembly GCA_003501895.1 of Phaeosphaeria sp. A1 3.1a. Classification (NCBI taxonomy): domain Eukaryota; kingdom Fungi; phylum Ascomycota; class Dothideomycetes; order Pleosporales; family Phaeosphaeriaceae; genus Phaeosphaeria; species Phaeosphaeria sp. A1 3.1a. The sequence continues at coordinate 91,504 of QVXC01000042.1, forward strand.
TTCTGTAGCATTTCGAACACTCTTTGGTATTCTGCATCGCATGCCTCCCATGTTGTCGGTGGTATAGGCGTACCGAGTAGGGACAGACAGTCCTTGAGAGCCTGGAAAGCACCAAAACTGTCTCCACGGACAGCAAAAACACGGGACTGTAGTATGAAAGCACTTGCCATGTCGCAGGGGTCGCGAGCGTGCTTAAAAGTAGTTCGTATCAAGCTGAGTGCTTCGTCAAGCATACCCTGATGCCAGTAACACTCCGAAGCCTTCGCAAATAGCATCAACGTTTCTTGATATGACGTATCTGGCTGCGCGTCGTCCCATGGATTGTCCTGTAGCAGTACGAGACAGTGCGCGAAGTAGTAGATCCCAGTGCTTCGAGCGCCTGATTCGCATGCGGTCTCGCCGGCCTGGTAGAGGATGTCGCGATATGCAGATCTTTGCTGTTCTCTGGCTTTGATAAGTTGAGCTGCAAGACATATGTGTCTACTTCGCATGTACAGAGCTTTCGAACCACTGAGCAGGTCATCAACGTAGTCGCCCCCGGGTATGATCGTCATTGTCTTTGCGATGAGATAGTGCATCATCTGCGTGTCCCACTCTCTTTCAAGGGAGGTCGAGGCGGCAGTCAGATATCTATCATGGCTGAAGCGGAATCGCGAATCTTGCTCGGCGGGCATCAGAACGAAGGCGTCCAAAGCGCCATTAAGTGCAGTCATAGCGCACTCTTTGTCTGCCAGGAAAGGTATCCGTTCGGCATCCGCCGGCGCATACTTTGGTTTCATCAAGCGCTTCACCAGCTCGAATGAGAATGAGCCACCTAGGAGCGACGCCCAAGCAATCAACTTCCGAGTAGCAAAAGGAAGTTCGGACAGACGCTTCGCAATAAAGTCGTTGGTAACCGACGACCCGTACTCGGGACTCTCAAAGACCTCGAAAACTTTGTCAAGATCGAAGATCCAGTTGTTCTCCCGCCAGCAATATGAAACGCATTTCTTTCGATAACATGTGTCGAGAATCTCCCGAATATAGAATAGGTTGCCGCGACTCTTCTCTTGTACAACCGCTACAAGTGGTAGGATGTATTGCTGATCGCGATGCAAAGTTTCAGCAACGTATTCGGCTGTTTGCTCCTCCGTGAACGGAAGCAGTTGGATGCGAGTCGCGGCATGGAGCAAAGGTCGTAGCTCGCGAGGCAAAGTCTCTTCATCCACGTAGGTGAACATGAGAATGAGCGGGATTTTGGCTTGAACGATGTGTTGAATGAGTTCTGCGCTTTCAGGATCGGCATTTTGTACATCGTCTAAATTCCAGATGCAAAGCTTCTGCACGGCCTGTGTGAAAGGGCGTTAGATTATGCTAGGTGTGTACCATTTGAGAAGAACGTTTGAGACGTAGTATGTACAGCATGCTAGAGCATGTGCGCAAGGAGCCCGAAGTCGCCATGTAGTGCTTGCAAGCACTCTAGGGCTCGTAGGCACATTTATGTAGGCAAGGGTCGCTAAAAGCTCAGTGGGGCAAAAAAAAAAAAAGGTCAATACATACCAAAAGCCTCAATACATCAATGAACACGTTCACAAACTTTGATGATTTCGTAGCCCCGCCACTACGGAGCCAGGCCTCCGCAGTATGACCAGAGCTTCCGCAGTGGACTGCCGGTGATGATGCTCTGCGATCCATACCTCGCGCAATTGGCATATCTCTTGGCGGAGGTTTTGTCGAACCGCCCGCGCCAGTGTTTAGCAGCCAATCCGGCAGGTCCAGATAGCTGCGTAGTACAGTCCACACCCCAGTATTGCGAAGTAAATTTCTCAAACTGTTGTGAAAGTCTGTTGTCACATCTGCTTCACTAAAAATCTGCCTGAAGAGTGAAGACATGAGTTTGAGGATGGGGTCGAAAGGCGCTTTGCGAGTGGCATCGAACTTTGCTGTTGCGCAATAACCAGAACTTCTTGCAGTACTTTGGACGCTTTGCACGAGGCGTGACTTGCCAAGCCCCGTGGCTCCAGAAATGGCCACAACCTCGCAACGGGCTTTGCGTTTGAACTTCCTCGTGCTCGACATGGTCCGCCGCAGTGACGAGTCCGTCGTGGAAGTAGTTTGATGGGACCGAGAGTGGTTTAATCCCTCGAAGCTGGTGTTGGATGGGCCTCGAAACGAAGATGGTAGTTGTGGGCGTACTTTTGGACTGCCATCTTGCAATGAATTTTCAGTGACAACACTTTCTTGTGACAACTGGTGCATTGATCGTCCGGAGTCCATGAAGACTGGGCCTGTGGTTGATACACTATTGAGGCGACTATCAGAACCCCTAGAGCTCGTGCTGTCAGACATTAGGTCGTCGAGTTGTAGCTCCAAGCGCTGGTCCGAAAAGGAAGAATTTGAGCTTAAACTTTGAAGAACTTTTGCGCCGCCCCGTCGGTGTTTTGACACGCGATCAATGACACTGATGATTGTCTGTCGCTCTTTCTCGCGACCAATCTGTTTAAGTGGCAGATTGAAGAAGCAGCTAATGTCCTTGGTACCGACCTCAAATGCCTTGAGGCTGTCGACGTCGCCTTCGGACAAAAGCTCGCGGATACGTATCAAATCATACTTCAAGCCTGAAGTGGAGTGGTAACGGTCCTCAATATTCCGTTGAGTCATGCGCTGGATAACATTAGACAGAGCAACGGGAATATCGTTGCGCTTCGAGGTGGCTGGAGGTATGCGTTTGCTTAACACGCTTTGCATTACGTCCAGCGCTGTCTCGTCATCGAAAGGAGTGGAGCCACATAGCATAGCGTAAAAGAGAATGCCGAGGCTGTAGATGTCGGTGCGACTATCAGGTTCCGCTGGCATGCGACCTGTCTGCTCAGGCGCGATGAAGGCAAGCTTGAGCTCGATGCCAACTTCACGGCTCAGCGAGTTCCATCCCGCCGACGTAAGGCCATTCTCGAACGACCTTGCTCCGCTTCCAAAATTCAGCATCTTTACTGCTCCAGAGGGAGCAAAATGGAATGCGTCACCGCGCAGCTCCCCATGTACCACCTCATGGCCATGGTGCAAGATCTCTAGACATTGAGTCGCACCCACGGCGAAATCAAGGAATGTGAGGAGAGGCACGCCACTATTCGGTTGCGTATCAGATGACTGCCAATTCCCTCTGGACGACGTCAACTTGTACCAGTTGGGGCCGAAGGAGACGAGGTCTTTCAAGAAGTTGGGACCAGGCGCCTCGAATATGCTGGCTACCATGGGCTCCTCGCCCGCCTTTGTCGCCAAGCGCGCAAACTCTATGGGGCGCACGAAGTGCTTGCACTCAGGATCTGACTTCTTCACGACTGCTTTTGAGAGAAGGAACTCGCGCTCCAGGCGCAACGTGTGGGTGGTGACGCGACATACCACAGGTCGGCCTTCGCGCTGTTGCGGTTGGAGAGCGGTGGTTGCGGTGGTGCGCGCGGTAGCAGCACTGGCATCAGAGCCGGAGCTCTTGTGGCTGCGTGTCAGAGACGGGCGGCTTGAGTCGGGCGAATGCGATAACGTAGGCGAGGTGAGGGCGCTCCGGGACGGCGGTCGCTCGTGAGAGGCCTTCTCCCACCCAAAGAAGTGCCAGTTGTCGTATGACTACTGCGTTGTTAGCTTTGCACCGAGAGCAGCACAGGCGGGACTGACGGAATGGAAGGGCTCAATTTCCGGATCCCACACGTAATTGTGCAGTTCGATGAGCTTGGAGAAGATGTGATTGAAGCGTGCCGACCGGCCTGTTTCAGTCTCTGCGGGCGCCATATTGTGTAGAGCAGCTACTGTTCAAGATGCGCGAGCATACGGGCATGCTCCGCGGCGGGGTGGATGTTTCTCCTTATATACAGCCAAAAGCTACAGGACCAGGGAATCCGTGGCGGTCATGATTAGATGCAGTATCGGGCAGCTCGACGACAGGTCCGGGACGGTGGTGGAGAATCAGAGACAGCGTGGACGGGCTCGAGGACTGCGTTCCGCCTCTGGAGCGCTGACTGATGTTCGGTCGCTGTCGCTAGTCGCCAGAGACAATAATGATATAAGCAGGACACGGTCGAGTACCTAGCCTAAGTGCTGGCCAACTGCGCCCGCTCGCTGCTCCCCCACAGTACCGCGCGGAGACTGATTGGGCATGGCCGCCAGCGCTCGAGGTGCACCTCCGGGCGTGATACTCGAATGCGTGTGTTGCATCTGCACGACACGCCGTGTCCGCACTGAATGCGTTTGAGACGTCGTCGTCTGCATTACGTAGCCGCGAGTGGCCCACCCTCTCCCCCACTAGCATACCTCGCCCAGCGACCCAGACAGCCCAAAGCTCCAAGACACATGCACGGCGGAAATTGTTGCATTCCGCCGTAACCACGACCCCCGCGGACAGCACCCGGAACGTCGTACACAGCAACTCTTCAATGTCCCGGACCCGCAATGGACTCCCCCGACGAACATGGCTTCGCCGGCGACCCGCCCAAGGCACGCCCTCTCCCCGCGGACCTGCCCACCTCGCTCGACGACCGGCGCAATGTCAACATCATGAGCGAAGAAACCGAGATATATGACGCCTGGCAGGGCGGCAGCACCTTCCTCACCACGCCCATGCCCGCCCGCCCGCTCACCTTCAATCTGTCGCTCGACGACCCCAGCTTCGCCGATGAGGACATGCAGCAGCTCGAGGACAGCGACAGCCGCCTGGTCCAGATGCTGGCCCACCAGGCCCGCTTGAAGAACGACAACGCCGGCGACGAGGCAAAAGTGGTTGCCGACGACAAGCTCTCCCACGGGGAGAAGACGGAGGCGCTGCAGGGACTGTTCACGCTCGCTGCATCCAACGGCGAACTCGAGCGGGTCAAGCGGCTACTCGAGGGAAAGACCAAGGAGTACATCAACATCAACGGAGTCGATGCCGAAGGCACCCCCCCCTTGGTGTACGCAAGTTGCTTTGGGCACGAGGACGTGGCTGCAAACCTTATCGAGGAGGGCGCTACAGTCGACATCCAGGACAAGAACCGCTGGACGCCACTCATGTGGGCGATGACCAACCGACACAAGGCCATTGTCAAACTACTGCTGGACCACGGAGCCTCGACGGATGTCAAATCTTCAGGCGGGCGGACCGCCTTCGACTTTGTGGAACCAAACAGCGAGATCTCAGACTACCTCCACGAGAGCGGCTATGCCATTGGCAATGCTGGTGTTGGCGACGACTTTTACAACGACGGGTTCTCCCAAGACCGCTTCGAACAGGAGATGCAGGAGAACGACCTCAAACGCCGCATGATGATGGAAAGCGCCTTCAATCTGGAAGTTGACATCGGCAACCTTGGTCTTGATGAGAAGCCCGAGGTACGTGCAACCAGACCACATGACACAAGCAGATCTGACCGCCGTAGACTCCCGAAGAGCCCGAAGAAGAAGCACAAGAATTTATCTGGGACAGGTGTCTGAACGACCAGATGTTTGTCTTCCAAGAAAGCGAACTCGAGAGAATACTCGATATCATCATCACAAATATGACACCGCAGCGCTCGCCATCCCAAAAACCGGTACCCGCAAACATTCTCTTCCTCAGCGCTCGATACGCGCACTATCACGCCAGTCCAGATCTCTTGGAGACACTTCTAGTAGCGGCCATGGCCAAGATCAATGAGGTCGTAGAGAGGCACCAATGGGACATGACGGTATTAGCCTTCTGGATGTCCAATGCCACACTGCTCCTACATTACCTGAAGAAAGACCACGGCGTCATGAGCGCCACAACCGACTTCCAATTGCAGATGGCAGAGCTGATCAATGAGATCTTTATACTAATCATCCGGGACGCTGAACGTAGGATGGACAAGAACCTGGACCAAGCTATGCTCGACCACGAGCCAATGCCTGGATTTGAGGATGTGCAATTTCAGCACGAATGGAAGATCTTCCGGTCAAAACCCAAAGCGAAGCCGGTCGAGCCTATCGAGAAGCGATTTCGGCCTCCTTCGCCAAAACGCAGAGCGCAACCATCCCCTCGCAACATAACCTCGCTTCTCTCATCAACGCTTTTTGTTCTCGATCTGTATGATGTGCACTCCGTCATCACTGCTCAGATCTTGTCCCAGCTGATCTATTGGTTGTCTGCTGAGATCTTCAACCGAATCATGTCGAATCGCAAGTTCTTAGCTCGGACCAAAGCCATGCAAATACGCATGAACATGTCTACATTAGAGGATTGGGCACGGTCGAACAACCGCCAGCCTGAGCATTACGAGAATGGCTCAATGACGTCGACTGGCGACAATACTGTTGATTCCACCAAACGCCACATTGAACCTCTTATTCAATTGTTACAGTGGCTTCAATGCTTCTCATCCCTCGGTGAGGACCTGGAGTCTTTGGTGGGTACACTTCAGCAACTTACCCGGCTATCACCCCAGCAGCTTCTACACACTGCGAAGTACTATCGACCCGAGGTGGGAGAGAAAGGCCTGCCAAAGAGTGCTTCCAAATACATCATACACTTACAAAAGGCCGCTGCTGAACGTAAGATGGCTCGCGCGAGATCACCAAACCCCCAACAAAAGTCCTTGGATTCTGCTCCCACAACGCCTGTCAGACCGACAACCGAGAGCATCGCCTCTCCATCGCCTGCACCCTCGCGCCTTTCGGAAGAAGAAGAGAAGGACGATCCACCAGACGAGCTCCTCCTTGACCCATCATATATGCTCCCATTCTCCCTACCGACATCTACTGATATGCTTATCAGCTATGGCGCCGGATTCGGTGGGCTGAACAGAGAACGTGAGAGAAAATATATACCGACAGTGCCACCTGAATTTTTGGCCAAGTTGGACCTGAGCGGAGGCAACAAGAACAATGGCACATATTACGAGGAAGAACAGTGGAACGATCGAAGTTATGGGTGAAGAAAAGCATCGTGCGAGTACGAAGCTCAAGCTAATGTTTGCCTGCTTACTCTAGGCGACCTTGCCTACCTCTGTGCAAAGCGGGACACAGATACTGATCCCGTTCGCACTGCGCACAAGTTGTCCCGCGGTATACACACGAGGTTGAGAACAATGAAGTTGCAGATGGCGAATCACTAGAGCAGGTTTTGACGGGAGAAACGCCATACACATCGCAACCTCAATATTTCCGTCCGCCTTGCAGCCCGACTGTGCACCTGACGGGCTGGTCAAAGCAGTGAGTCAAGGATGGATTTAGTACCCAGCCACCAAGCTCTACACTGCCAGATGGTAGTCATAGATCGAGCATTTCTTACACCCCGTTGATACTAGCGCGTTTGCATAGGGCGCAAGGCACAGATGCATAGGTACGGGCATAACAGCACGCATTGGATACAATACGATTTCAAGTGTAAAGCCATCAATTTCGAGCCACTACTGCGTCCTGCCTGTTCCGTCAACGTCGTGAAGCCATGGCTCATGCAGGGACTGTGGACCCTTGATTGACCGCCTCTAGACCCCGCCGCATGGCTGTCTCGCATGTCACGTGACAGTGATTGAAGGACAGCAACGTGGAAGAGCAAGTGCGCGCGTGCAATCTGCCACGCCTCACCACGTGCGTTTGTCGAGTCGTTGATGGTCGCAACATAGTGCTGTATGTGACTGAGCAGTGCAATCACGACAACGTAATAGCGGCTTGAAATATCGGTGAACGATAGCGTACTTTACATGTCCGGCACAGCTCGCACTGCCGTAACGCCTCGATTGGCACGGAAAGATTCACTGGACTGGCATGCAAGTCATCTGCGCGGTTTCCTGGTCTACGGCGGCGAGCGTCTGCGGAGTTTGGCTTGGCGAATAACTGCAGGGAATTGCATGCTCGTGAAATTGGCCTACTCTAACCCCGACGGCCTGTCACTGCCCGATCCTAGTCGTGCTCCTTATCCCCATTTCGACTGTTGACCTCGAGTTGCATTTGCTGAGCTCACTCACATACACGCTCCACACAATTACTTCAAGTGTGCTAGTCGTCAGCAGTGCCACACAGCCACGACGATCTGCCGCTGGCACAAGCACGACTGCTCGCTCTAAATTTGGACCCTTGGTGCAACCGAGGGCATATCTGGGCGCCGTTACCATCACCGACCCTGCGGAACGGTTTCACACACCACAAAAGCAACAAACACACATAATGTCGACAGCAACAACCAAACCGGCGGGCACACCCCGCCGGGACCCCGCGAACAAGACGTCTTCGTCCTCGCCCGGACCTGCGAAGAGCACCCCCACTCGCAACTCGAAAGCGACGCCAAATGGCACTGATGGCGTGGCGAGGAACCGCTCTGTGCGGTCAGGCGCCAACGGTGCACCAGTCTCCGCGCGCGCTGCTGTACGCAAGCCCGCCGCGCCCTCGACGCTGAGCAGCAACGCATCGCAGGCCGATACGAGCGACGACGATGCCCGCGAGGAGCAGGCCGCCTACCTCCAGGAACTTAAGGACCGCCTGCAAAAGGCCGAGACTGACGCCGAGGAGCGCCAGAAACAGGTCGAGGTTCTCAATGCCCGTCTCGACGAAGCACTCAAAGAGCAGGCTACGTTGGAAGAGCGTGCACACGAGGAGGAGGAGAAGGTCGAGTCGCTCGAGAACGTGAAGCGTGAGATCACCAGACAGCATCGAGAGCTGGAGGGCATCTACGAGGCCGAGCGTGTTCAGGCTATGAAAGACAAGGAGGAGACACAGTCCCGCGAGGAGGACCTACGGGAGACGATCCAGAGGCTGAAAGAGTCGCTATCGTCCAAGCACGTCCAGTCCGAGGGCGAAGACGACCATGTGTCACGAGCATGTGAGTCAAATACGTGTCTGACATCCCCCTGTGCTTGCTAACAGTATTCAGCAAACTTCCTCAAGAACCCCTCTCGCAGCAACTCCTCGCAAAACCTCGAAGCCGCGGGTTCCTTTGCACCGCCGTCGTCCGTTCACCGCAGCGACTCACGCAGCAATTCAAAGCTCATCAACCAGAAAGATAAGATCATCGAGGGCCTTCGCCTCGAGCTCGCCGAGTACGAAGTGAAGATGCTTGCAGTAGAGAGCGCTGGTGGCGGTCGCATGGCCGAACTGGAGAAGCAACTCCTAGAGACTCGCATGACAAACGCGAGGCTCATGGAAGACAACGAGAGCTTCCAGCTCTTGCTGGGCGAGAAGACGCTGAACGGAGACCTCAGCCGTGGCGACTTCCTGCGTGAATCATCACATTCCGGAGAACTCAGTCCCACACGCAGCGGGCCTTCTACCAGCCTCGCCGACGAACTCGAGTCGGCTGAGGAAGCGGATGTCGAAGCCGTGCGCAGGCTCGAAGGCGAACTCGCCACACTGAAGGGCGAGAACAAGGCCTTGACGCTCTACATCAACAAGATCATCGGCCGCCTCCTCACATACAAGGGATTTGAGTCAGTCCTAGGCAGTGACCTCGACGGCCCCGACACCAACAAGGAGCTCCCACCGCCTCCCGCCGAGACCGACCAGCCGCAGGGCTTCCTTCAGCGCGCAAAGTCCGTCGCCATGGGCGGCAACCGCAAGCCGCGCCCTTTGAGCATGATGGGTCCTCCCCCCACCACGAACCAGCAAAGCGTCAACGAAAACCCCACCACCGCACCCAGCATCCCGCTCTCGCGGTCCACATCCAACCGCATACCCTCCGGCAACTACTCGCACCATCGTCGCTCCGCATCCGGCGCCTTCTCGCAGCCCGGCGCCGCAGATGTCGTCAACAAAATGGTCCAGCCCGCGACCACGCCCACATCTCCGGGTCTCGTGTCCCCGCGCAACTCGTTCTTCGGACTGCCCGTCAACAACGCAAATGCCACGCCTGGCACCAGCAACAACGTGTCGCGCCAGCCGTCTGGCCAGCAAGTTCCCACGCCTAATGCGATCCAGGAAGAGAAGGAGGGCGATGCTAGGAGCGACGCGAATAGCCAGACTGGCAGTGGCCATGTTGATACCCCCAGCCCTCCACGCAGGCTAGAGCGCAGCGACACCGCGGGCCCGATGACAGGTAAAGGGCTCAGGCCGTTGAGGATGGTGCAGAACGAGCAGGAGGCGATGCAAGCGAGGAAGGCTGCGAATCGGCAGAGTTGGTTTGGCGGACTTTTCGGGCAGGCGCCGCCGAAGCAGGAGGGGGAGAACTAGACACGTCCCGGCGGCTTTGTTTGGGTAGTGAGTGGGCTTATGAGGTACATGTGGATATGAGGAACGACACTTGGGCATGGGATTGTGTATACGGCTACGACCGATTGAACGACGGACGATGGATATAACATATGATGGATTGGATGGATGAATAGAGGGGACGACACTATTAGGACGGGACCTCTTGGGTTTTTGTATACCCCACTGGCCGCTTGCTCGCTGGCTTGGATAGACATTCTCACATTCCACCATCTATTCTTCTGGACTGGTATGTTATCTGGGGATATTAGGGTAGGATAGGTAACGTCGGCGTTGTAAATGGTATTTATTCCTTCATACATTCATATCTCACTTGACCCTGTCCACTTGCTATGCCCTTCTACCCATCTCACTCCTTCCGCCTCTTCCTCGCGTCCCGCATCATCTTCCCCCCTACATCCCTCCTCATCCGCCTCGCCTTACTCATCCCCAACTCCCTTAACACCTCTCTGTACACATCCTCCTCCCGTTTCTTCGCCTCGCTATCCAGTGCCTCCTCACAACTTTGAGCACCCACGCCGCAGGGCATCTCACTCAAACTCCCCCTCCTCTGCTCGCATTTCTCACACCCCTCCTCCGCACTTCTCCGCTTCCTCCTCATCCGGTTCGGACACGTCGTCGGCTCGAAACTATGAGTTGATGCGTGCGTGCAGAGCGCGTGCCGGGTCGACGTGGTGGCCATGCAGGTTGGGCAGGTGGAGAGGAGGATGAAGCACATTTGTCAGAGCGTTTTCGGATCCTTTATCCTAGCTTGGGACTTTGGCGCTTGGAAGATTTCTGTTGGTGTTCGCGACAGTAGTGGTGGTGGTGTTGTTCCGTGTCCGACGTCGTGGTCCTGCGTTGTTGTCGCAACCACTTTGCTGGCGGTGAGGTGTTGTCGCGAATGTTGTTCATCTAGAACTCTGCTTTTGCGGTGCTGTTATATATGCTCTGGAAAATGCTTGATGCATCTCGTTTGCGCGTGGGGCAATTGTTGGCTGTTCGAGACATTGTTTTCTTTGAGTCGGTGTTCATGGTTGTCTTAGGACATTGTCTTGGTCAACTACGGCGTTTGATGGAGTTGTATGTTTCGCTCACTTGTTTGTTCTCGCCAAAGCTATGGAGGGCCGGATGATAATTTTGCGCCACGTGGTTTTCGTCTGAGGTCTCATGCACCTTCATGGAGTAGTGCAGTATATGGTTGTATACGGAAATCATGCGATATGCGCAGGAAGTGTAGCAGGGGGTTTTTTGGTATGCTATTGCAGTAAAGCTTACTCTGACTATCATGATCTCAGCTCGTTGATGAGTGCTTCTAGCTATGCATGCCCGTCTATGGGGGTCTTGTGCCAAATGCTAGGATGCACCACACCTTCTTCTTCTGATGTCTCATCCTTCTTCCCGATGTCCTACAACGCAATATTGATATTAGTGCATAGGAATCTGTTGAGTCACGTAGAGGTATAGTAGATTTATAGGATGGAATGCTTTCACAAATGAGTTGAAATGTATGATCATTACTTCATGGGGTGGAGATGGCATGTGAAGTGTAAAGTGTGTTATAACGAAAGGAGCTAGTCGATAGCGATGCACGAGAAAGACACCATGTGGAATCTTATAAATGTGTCGGGAGTGCTACAACGCTTTTTGATTGTATAAATTTCTCATAAAACCTAGACTAGGTGCTGCAGAGCCATCTATCATGAGTCATGATGTATGTACAGATCGTAAATCCAGTCCACCTTGTACCCCCAAAGATCATACTCTTGTATCATCTCGAAAACGCTCAGCTATCTCGCTGCATCATCGCATCATACAATGTTGGAAAGTCTTCAGGTGCTGGCAGTGTACGCTCATACTCCTCCCTGCGCTTGATCTCTTTGGCGAAACGACTGCGTTTCCAGATCGGATATCCGAAGACAGTCTTGAACTGCACTTCTTCCAAGTCTTCATCAGTCATCATGTCCAACATATGGGAGACTAGTCTCGTATCCCCAATGAATCGTGGAACGGTCATCTCGCCGAAACGGGTCTTGAAATTTTCAAAGTAGATGTCTGGACTGTCGACTTTATCGATGGGCATGTAACCGAGTTGATCCACGGTCATGAACTTGACTGCGAAGGGCCGCCCCGATACAAGCCCTAGTCGTGTACGTTCATGATAGATCTGTCTTGCGATTCGCCAATAGTAGCGCCATCGAGCCTTGACATATCGGTATGCGGGCCGACATGCAAACAAATTCAGCTGAATTGGCTTCTCGAAGCGAGCCAACTCCTTGATGAGGTCTGTGGGCAATTCCTCCGTCAGCCCCATCTCGATCACCAAGTGCTCAAGGTCAGGGCAGGTTTGTCGGATATCCCTGATGTGCTGCGGCATTGGAAGCGCATGTTCCAGAATCCAATTCACGTCATGAACGAACATCAGATACGTGATCTTTGGCATCCATCGCAATATGTTGACCGACATGAAGATTAGATCTGGTCGATAAAGTGCATGCCTCTCCACGCAACTGAAGTGCCAGAGATCCGGGAAGGGAATAGGAGTATCTGCAGATCCGAGAATCTCGTCGATCGTGTAGATGTCGTTGTCTTCATCCTCGTTTGTGTACAGTGCCAGCTTCTTCAAGCCAACGCCACAGCCTACGAAGCAGCGGAAGCAGTCCATGCTGCCTGTGGTGAGAGACGACAGACGTTGGAAGCCACCCTTCTTGCCCCATCGCTTGAGCTCTTGAGGAGTGAAAACTGTGGTCTTGGTATTCCCTAGGTCGAGGACAGTGGGCTTTGGTACCACGTCTTCCTTAAATGCTGCGTTGTGGCTAGGGAAGGACACTCCGTCCCGCAGTCGGATGGAGATGAGTTGCAGAACCCGGTTGTTGTTCAGAAACTCGACTAGATCTCGCTTGAAGTTGCCGTATATTTGAGCGGAGCTGGTCACAAAGAGAGTGATGTGCGTGACTTGTGACTGCACAGGATGTGTCAAGAGAGTTGTCATGGGCTCGTGTACTGTGTCAGAGTCGTCCTCTGTGTCAGAGTCGTCTTCGGTCTCAGTGTCGAATGGAAAATAATCCTTGTCCGTGACCTCAATGATGGCTTTGGGGAAACGCGTATGAATGACCTCAGGAAGATCCCATAAAGCGCCAAGTGGTCCGGTCCATCCGAAAAGTTTGAGGTTCGTCATGCGGTGGAAAAGTGCGCACAGGGCGTCGGAATGTTCAAAACTCATATCATCTCGCGAAGCCTCTACTTGAATTGTCTGAATTCGTCGTGGCAGAGTTGCTTTTGGATGCACCAGCCGCCGCATAAGCCGTATGTGTGATGCAGCGCTGAAGTCGAGGGAGAGATCGCGATACAAGACTCCGATGGTCAAGCAGTACAGGCGACGCGAAACCAAACATAGATTCAGCAGATCTTGTTTGCTCTCGATGTGTTCCAAGATGCTGAGGAGAAGCTCGTGGACGATGGTCTCAAGTGGAAACAGTTGAGCTTTCGCATCCTCTTTCTGCCGCTTCGATTTTGACGACATTTTGATACGGCGTTGTGTATCGCGTTCTTGCGGGACTAAGTCGCAGTTGATGCTAGCAGAATGTCTGACAAGTACAACTGGAAATAACTTGGGAGAAATGGATGCGCTTGCTTTAACAACGCACGGTCTCCCGCGCTCACAGTGAATGGCTCACAGTCACGCGTGGATGAACTGCCTTTCACTCGAGCTAATCGTCGACGAAGTGAAAGTTGCCCTTTACTCAGATTCAATGCTTCAGTTATACCACCGACCTGTGCTTGGTCCCGCGGCTGCATCCAATTGTCGTACAATGTTGGCAGCTCGTTCATCCTATCGCCAAGATTTCACTTTTCTCGAGTCGCTCATCCCTTTCATGACGCCGTGTGATCTCCAAACCAGCCCACACTGTATGACTCGACTTGGACTTGGGAGTGAGGTCGTTGTGGTGCTGAAGTGATATGTTATTGGACCTGCGATTCTCCAACTCACAACACTGAGCACGCACAGCTTTCACTCCAAGTTTCAACAATGTAGGAATGCTTAACTGATTGTTTTTCAGAATGGTAAATTTGAAATGGGAGCATCTTCATGTATGAATGTTTTCTTCTACACTCCCCTTGAGATAGTTGCCGAAGCTCCTGAACCTTACAAACCCTCCTCCATGTCCAATCGAGCTACTCGCCTTGCTGAGACCATGTATCATACAGGGTGCGACGCTCATCCACAGCCACAACTTCCTCCCAGCTCTCTTTCCGGCGTGCAATCTCCTTGACGAAACGTTCGCGTTTACCGACCCGAAAATCCAGGAAAGTTATGTGCTGATATGCCTCCAACTCTTCAAGGGTGAACATATCAAGGGTGAACATATCAAGAGTGAACATATCAAGGGTGAACATATCAAGGGTGAACATATCAAGGGTGAACATATCAAGAGTGAACATATCAAGGGTGAATATATCAAGGGTGAACATATCCAGATAACGGGACTCGCGGAACTTGCTGATCAATTTCGATAGAGGGTTCCAGAACTGCCATTTGATGTCGGAAAGAGAAACCGGCTGCTTGGTGAAATAGAGTTCCGGGTACCAATTGTCTAATGGTAAGTGACGATCAGCCTCTACTGTTGTGAAGCCAACGCCCAAGACTTGCGTCTATTAGAAGCCAAGTTGTTCACGTTTCTCAAAAATCTTTCCGGCCATGATGCGATAGTCCAGATTACGGATTCGAGCTACTTGGGCTGGATGGTTACATACAAATAAGTTTAGATATGTTAGCTTCTCGAACCGACACAACTCATCAATGGCGTCAAGAGGCCACTTTGTGGTTGACCCAGCTATGTCGACCTCGATCAGGATTTCTTCCAAGTCCGGGCAAAGATGTCGCATATCATTGATCTGCTGAAGCGTTGGGAGATTGAATGCTGGAGGGAGGTAGGAGGCTGATACATGGTAGTCGCGACCAACCACGATACTTTTGAGGTTCGGCATCCATTTCAATACATCGACGTTCATGAAAACAAAGTTGTATCGGCCATGCGCAGTCTGTTCCACGCAGCTAAAGTGATGAAGATTCTCAAACGGGGACGAGGAAGCTCGGCGCTCAAGTGCCAGGACGATGTCGTCCATATACCGCGCTTCATGCGTATATAAGTACAGTAACTTTAGATCGACTTTGCCTTTGACAATGGCCCCAAAACACACTGCAGAGCCTACTGAGAGAAGAGTGAGGCGTTCCCATTTATCCCCACGACCCCAAAGCTCAAGTTCCCGACTTGTGAATATCCCCTTTTCCCGTCTCAAGACCAGTCGCTTGAGCTTTGGGAGCTTGTCGGTCCGAAATGCGGCAAGATACTCAGGAAAGGAATCGTATTCCGAGGTGCGGATGGTGAGATCTTCGAGGGTCGGGGCTTTCCGTAGAACAATTATTAGATCCTTTTTGGAATCTACATACTCGGACCAACCATACTCTAAAGTAATATTCAGTCGAGTAATTTGAGAGCAAATTGGGTGTGATATGAGGGTAGTAGTAGTGTATTCCACATATTGAGTGAGCTGGCTGATCGTGTCGATCTCGATAGCAGCGTGCGGAAAACGTTCATGAATTGCGTCGAGGAAGCTGCCAGATGAAGCTGATACACAGAGGAGTCCATCTAGCACAATCTTCTTGAGATTCGTGAGACGCAGGATGAGCAAGCGCAGCTCGCTATAGTGTTTGTCGTACGGCGTCAGCGCTCCAGTGATGCGGAGGAACTGTATGCGTTGCAGTAAGACAGAATTCGTACATATCAAGCGCCGGATAAGCTGTCTGTGTGAAGCCATCGTGACGTCGAGCGAAATATCACGATAGAGTCTATCCATAGTGAACATGTAGAGGCGGCGACAGACCAAGCATACGTTTAACAAGTCTTCCTTCTCGTCGACATGCTCCAATATGCCACAGAGAAGCTCCCCAATGATCGTTTCGAGAGGAAAATATTCGCGCCTCGATACTTTCCTATGCCGGAATAACTTGCTCGACATCTTGTTTGCGATTATATATCTATGCGTTGGTGTCGGCGCCATGGGCTGAAATCGAAATCAAAGTTAGGGGTAAGAGACGACAGTAAAAATTTTAGTGCGCAGTGCAGAAATGATGAGTGAGCTCAGCGTGGTATAAGAGAGCGTCTAGGTGCTGCGCACACCAAAACGCGAGATAGACCGGTGTGTGCGTGAAGGGAAACCATGTGTCTGCTTGTATTGATCGATGGCTGGATAGAGGAACCAATGTGGACTACACACAATTCCCTTTGATGGTACACGTGTAAACAAACCATACCACTGATAGTGTTCCATGAAGTGTTGCACGACGCGTGACTTGCGCATGCTATGGTGGAAATGTCCATACATCCATACATTCGCGATCCGCTCTGCCTTTACAGATTCGGCCAACCTAATCGCAAATGTCAGCATTGTGGAATTCCACCAGAGACTCTTAAATTCACGGATAGGATTATGACTTACTCCAAATCGTGAGGCCCTCATTCACCTTCGTCACATTAACGCGATCTCCGACTTTGACCACCTCAGCCGGCGCTCCCTGTCCCCAAAAACCGTACCTCCCAAATACCGGGCTATACTTATGTCCAACATCGATCCTCCTATCCTTCTGTAACTTCTTCAGCACCTCGCCATGCGGCCCTGTACCCTGCTTGCCAGTCTTATAGTCGATATTCACACTCGCGCATCGCACGCAATTATGCGCCATGATGACATCCGTCTTGTTGTTAATAGTGACTTTACCCCAGAAGTCTTCTTGATAAGGTTCAAATGCGCCTTTGATTACGATGTTAGGACGGAACTTGGTAACGTCCATCTGCTCGCCCTCGCCTATCCGAGTAGAAACGTCGTCCAGGGAAGTCTGTGAGACGATAAGATACGCAGCACAGTCGGCAAAGCTGATGCGCCATGGCGAGGTTTGACGCAAACCCATGAGGCGCTCGACGTAGCCTTTGGTGAAAGGCAGCTTGTCCCGCAAGAAGCGGGTAAGTGGGTCCGGCTCGATGGGTTGCATGTCTTCAAAGAGGACGTTACGTGTGTTTGCGCCGAGATAGACTAGCATGACTTCGTATCCGAAGCAGGAGGAGAACCATTCGTTGTATGTGGCTGGCATTGTGAAGGCGGATGTGGCGCTGCCGTGTAGATCTACTTCGTAGGGCTCCAGTTTGGCTACATCAGGGTTTAGTGGGATGGTAAGAGATTTAGTGGCAGAAGCGTCGCCAAAAGCGATGTATGTGACACGTAGAGAGCCATCAGGGTCGTTGTAGCCATCGATCTCTTGCAGGAATTGGGTCATTTCTTGTTGGCGAGAGACGGCCATTGGCTTGTGTCCTTCAGATGTAACTTTGAGAAGCATGAATGTTCCTGGGCTAGTCAGCAGTCGCACCCGAGTTTATTGTGATTGATACCACGTACGGTCGTGCTTGAAACCATATTCGGTTCCCAAAGCTTCTTTGACCTTAACTGCTCGAAGTGATTTGATAGGGTAGACGTATATCTTCCAGATGTTAGCAATGTGAATGATTGAGCTCGTGCTGACATACCTCAGAAATCGTCATAGCCGTGATTCTATGAATCAAAGGACTGAGGAAATTCAAAAGGAAGTATATCCCAAACGGCACAACGCATAATGCAGTGAGGAGATAGACCGGAGACACCTTCTCGATCTCGAACTTCCGCTCCTTGTCCCATGCTGACTCCATTTTGTCTGTGAGAATTTTCACGTTTCCCAGCGAGAAAGGAGAAAATGTGCGAAGTGATTTTGCGAGAAGGATACTGCCAGTCGTCGACTTGTAGCCGTAGGGCGTCGCCCACGTGCTCGTACCAAGAGATGCCTAGCTCCAAGTGGCAAACTAGTCAATCCGCTAACCTGCCTCCGGGGTTTGCTGTCGGTGCCGGAAACGCTCCCGAAATATGAGAGAGCAATTGTTGTAGGTCGTACAGAACGAATGCAATTATCTTACGATATGCTGAGATGACCAAATTGTACTGTTTGGATAATGAGTGAGAGTGGGCGATCAGGAGCAGAATAGGATACGTGTGTACGTTTCTCACGTGGAGCCATTAATTATCTACTATTGAAGCTTCAAGTCCTCTTCGCTAAGCACACCATATAGCTTCTCGATCTCTTGTCCAATAACATTGAGGTCGTGAGCCAATTGTCTAGTAACTAAAGCTGCAGAGATTGTCAGTACCGCCACGTAGAATACTGGAGAGGTTGGATTTGACTTACCATAAGCGTAAAGCAACTCATAGTCCTCGTCCCTCGCAATGGCCTTACCCAACCCTGATTGTCTAAATTGAAACAATTTTGCTAACAATCTGTCGCGAGTATGGTCGATGTTGGGCAGAACATCGTTGAGCGGATAGGCTAGCTTCATGGATGAGGCCATGACTGGTTTGCGTCAGCTGTTTGGGTCTTTGAGTAGTTCAGTATGGAAACTTGCCGGAGAACAAATGACTGATACGCCAGCTCAGCTCTCTCCACTCCTTCATCGTGTACTTGAGAACAGCTTTTTCTCCCTCCGACGCCTCAAACTCCCTGAGTATAATGACATTGAGCGCGTGAAAACTGTCCAAAATGTGGCTCGTGGCGCCAAGTATGACCTTGAAGCTCTTATCAGGGAACGGACCCCGCAGCTCAAATTCTGACGATGCCGAGGCACGTAACGTCTCCAGATAGGTCAAGAAATGACGGAGTTCGAGTTCCTCGCGATCACTCATGTATGACCCGGGATGACGGGCTTCGTTGATATTCGCCTCCAACACAGTCTTGAGTGGGCCACGCTTCCAGATAAGGCCCATTTTCAACCATAGTAGTGAAGTGCCTTTCTTGACCTTGCGTCGCGCTGAGATTGGCCAGATGAGTCTGGTGACAATGATTCCCCAGATACAACCAGCCATCACCGCAACTACACGATGGAGAACGATCTCCCAGATCTCGGGCGAAATGCCGCCCTCGTCATCATCGTCATCGTCGTCCTTGACCGATAGTGAGTAGGCGTAGAGAGCGGAAAGGTTGTAGGTGAGTAGAATGAAGCGGCCCATGGGCCCTTTGCCCTTGCCGACAATAATGTAGAAACATAGTAAGGAGACTAGCCAGCCAAAGAACCCAAGAACAAGGGCGTGGTCGTCGGCGGCGATCCAGGCGGCGATTGCAAAGATGGCACCGAGGCAGGTACCCGCGAAACGTTGGAAGCCTGTGGTATTGGATGCACCAATGGTCTGAAGAAATCGGTTAGTGGAACGCTCGCGATGTCGGAAGGACAAATTACATACCATAGAGCAAACCAACATGTACGACAAAAGACCCCACTCTCCCCTCCAATGACCATACAGGTCGCGGGTCGTGCTAATGAAGGACCACATACCATATAGGATAGCTCCAATTCCTACCTTGACAGCATACTTCAGATCATCCCGCCTGAAGACTGACAAAGCTATCCAGATACGGTATGTTAAAGGCTGCTGGTTGGCTGGCTTATATGGATCACCACGTGCGTCTCGACGATAGATGGGGTTGTGAATTTCTCGTGACCCAGCAGGTCTCATTTCATCGTCTTCTGTAATGATGTTCTCATTTGCTGCTGCTATTAGCTAGCACCTCCCAATGTCTCAATGTTTTGCAGTAAAGCTTACCGAAATCATCGCCGACTTGCACATTCTGGCCACCAGATCGCCAGAACTTGAGCCATTGCCAGGTTCGACGTCGAGGATAGCGGTTCACATTCGTCTTCAGCTCTTCCAGAATGTCCAGAAACACGACCATGTCCTCGGCAAAATCTTCCAGTGAAGAACTAAAGTAGCCGCAGCTTGCAGCGACCTCTTCGTAATCAGCTGCAACCGCGGCATCACCTATCTTGGTTGGTACTCTGTTCTGGTACAAGATAGACAGAGCTTCTCTTCTGGCACTTGTGAAAAGTGCCTTGGCATCGACCAGACTATGGCGGAAGTGTTCATTGATAGCCATGTCGTACTCTGGGCCAGGTCCAAATGGAAGCTCAGACAATACTTCGCGCAACGTATATGCCAGACTCTTCATAGGAGGCCCTAGATGAGCAATAAAGACTGTAAACATATCTGCCGGCGTGAAGCTGTTCTGCATAGAATCTGGCAATATTGTTGAGCTACTGTCCTTCCGCATGGACTCA
The DNA here is from genome assembly GCA_003501895.1 of Phaeosphaeria sp. A1 3.1a. Lineage (NCBI taxonomy): Eukaryota > Fungi > Ascomycota > Dothideomycetes > Pleosporales > Phaeosphaeriaceae > Phaeosphaeria > Phaeosphaeria sp. A1 3.1a. Next base: position 111,828 of record QVXC01000042.1, read on the forward strand.
TCGTCAGAGACTTCGGTGGAGGCGGATGCTGATGGCCCCGTTGAGCTTTCTGCAACTTCTTCTATGGAAGCAAGAACGCTGCTGCGTCGCTCAACGTGCTTGAGACCTGGTGACGCTAATTGCGGTGGGCTTTGGGAAAGATTGTGCTCTGAGAAGACCGAGGAAGTTACAGTGCCGTTGACGGGCGCGGAACCTGAGTGTGACTCATGGGTGTCCTCCTGGGTATCCTCTTGCGCGAGGAGGGAGAATTGAGTCTCAGCAGCACTTCGCAGGCCACCTATGCTTTGCATCAACTTTTCTAAACACTTCACCAGCCTGGAGTTGATCTTGAATTCTTCTTCTGTGCCTAGGGTGTAGTGCTCAAATTTTGCTTCTCCGAGGTTTTTGACCAAAGTCTTGAAGCTCGATTTGATCTGGTTTGTTGCTTTGACGAAATCATCGCTCTTCAAGTCCTGTTCGGAGCCTGAAAGGAAGCTACGCGTAATGCTATTGAGGGTCTCTGCCATCGCGTCGGTTGATTTGATGAAGGTATCACGGAACTCGTTGCGTGCCGAAATCGGTCGTACTATCAGCGAGACAGCGGCGGATGCTGTACATCCCATTATGATCATCTTCAACACCTGCCAAATCTTTACGTATGAGAACACAGCAGCCTGCACAGCTCCTTCTTTGGTGAGCACTGTGATAAGCGCAAGTGATGTTAATGAGCATCCGACATTTACAAGTGGGTTGCCGAGTTTGTGTTTCGTCCAGCCAACAAGGCCAAGACCGCCTCCAATAAAGACAATGAGTACTATGACATGTCCGAGAACCATTTCATCGTGGCTACCGAAATAGGCGGACACGGCCATGCTGGAGAACGAGACGAAAGTCGCATAGGTGAAAGCTGCGAGGGCAATCAAGACAGCTTCTAGCATGCTCCCTGCTGACCGTGCTGGGTGGAAGTAGACGGTAATGGTAGCCACCATATGCTTCCCGTCGTTCCTGCCTAACAGACCCGCGATAGCTGGGACGAATGTAGCCAGAGAACCCAGGATGTATGCGATGGTACATTTAAGTATGCCAATTCCGGTCGGCGACGTCCAGAAGGCATACGCTCGCCAAGCTCGCTCAGTGCAGACGTTCTTCCATCGCTGGAGGCGTCCAAGATCTCGATGTCGCGATGCCTCATATTCGCCGGGCGCAAGCAGGAACTCGGCGGATTCGTTCCATCTATGGCCAGACCTTCGCAAGGTGAATTGCTTATGGACGCGTTCGCCTGTCCTTGGCTGGATCATGGTCGCGGACCGGAGCTGTTGTCTCGAGTGAGCTTCTTGCGACACGGTACGTTCGTTACAAGGCTTACACTTGGTCGCAGATAACGGCGCTCTGCCGGGCTCTGCGGTTGGTCGCCCATCGCGGTGTCTCAACGAGAAGGCATCCAATTCGAATATCTAAGACATGGCCAAAAAGCGCGTTGCGAAACGCTCGTACAGGACGGGCCAGCAGAGTGAACCCTGCGCCTCAGCATTGCCCAGGCGTGCCAGCGATGACATAGGCGCCAAGCCAAAGTTCTAGAGCTTCATTGAGCACTATGTTCGCGGGAGTGATATTGCACCCAATCATTTCAGCGTTTGGTGACTGGCAGGACGACCGAAAGCGATAGTATCTGCCATCATTGCAGGACGTCTACCAAGTTTGGTGCGTAGAACAAACAGCGAAGTTGCACCGAACTCGAGTCTGGTGCTTACATAATCCACGTCTACTTTGTGCAGGTGCTCTCCGAACAACCACGACAGACAAGACTTTGCCGTAAACATTATCGTCGTTTCCCGACATCATGGACGAAGAAGAGGATCTGGACATTGCAGCTGCCATGGGCTTCTCTTCCTTCGGCGGCACCAAGAAGAGAAAACATGATCAGACCGAATCTCCCCAACCCAAACCGGGCGGCAGTGGAGCAAATACCACTGAACTCGGAGTGAGGACCAAAAAAGATACAGGCGACGAATCAGAAACAATTGAAGCCAATGACACTGCAACTTCTGCTAGTGCTCCGAAACCATCGATGCACCAATCGAAGAAGAAGCAGCAACAACCCGCTGCCGGACTCGCAGACTTCCTAGCACGTGCTCAAACCCTTCCTGAGAGACCTCCGGAAGGTAGCAACATCAAGTCAGAGAATTTACATCGTCAAATGGATGCAGCGATAGAGATGCGTTCCTTCGGGGGTCCATCAATCTCAAAAGCCGAGCTCAATGCTCTGTACCAAGGTGTCACAAACCAGCGTGGAGACAGCGTCATCTTCTTGTCGAACTTTGTTGAAGATCCATGGAGCAGGTTGAAGGGTTCCAAGTGAAGGTAAGCATAGTAGCGAGTGTGACTTATGCTTTTGGCTGATCGTAACTAGCAACGCCAATCAACGCATGGAAACACATCACACTGCTGGTAATGCACAGTCCTGTTGACAGACCGATGACCGATAGATCAGTTCTCATGCGCTAGACTCGCTGCAGGCTTTCAAGACTCGCTGCAGGCTTTTAAGGCTCGACTTGGGGCTTCTACCCTCAATCTTGGTATTTAGATGGACATGGGAGGGCCCCTTCTAGGCCCGATATCTTATAGGCGCACCCGTGGTATGAAGGCAATACAGTATCACTATATCGCATTGCCAATAGCGAGATGATACTCGAGTTCTAGGTCTACTTTCAAGATGGATGCTTGACATGCGACTCATCCTGTACACAGAAAGAAGACGCGTAGTGAAGTCACGCCATATCTCGTTCGAGTACCACTATTAACACAATACCAAAGACTTATCAGAACAAGGAACTATCCCAGCAATTCCAGATACCTCCACCCATTGCTCATCCGACCTCGCTCCTCTCCAGTCCCCCCAATCCACTGTTCCACAACCTCCAAGCCCCCTCTTAGGCCTCCACCTTCGCCCACCCCTGCCCGTCAGACCTCATACTGATAACCTAGCATTGACACCTGACGCCCAAAATCTTCCGGCCCGGGCACCTCACAACCTGCATACAATAGCCTCTGTGGCACACGTCCACCCTCCCGGTATCTCACCACCAACCTTGTCTTCCCTTGCCCACGCGGTCGCACTTGGGCCGCGATACTTCCGATTCGCGAAAACGCGAAGCGTCAACTCGGCTTTTGAAACGCAAATGTGGAAAGGGGCGACGTTGTGTGATTTTGGAGGACGCCCTTGCGCGCCCTCTCTGCGAGGTGGAGGTGAGGGGATTTGTCACGACTTACACTACCATTATCATGGTACTTACTGTCTTTCAGGGAATTTGGTGTTGACGTTGTTCGTATATGTTGTGCGAGCACGTGTAGGCGAGGTCCGTGGGGATAACACCCGATGTTACATTGATCGCGATCCGAGAGGTCACGTGGTCGTGACAGAGGCTTTAGCCATGCTCGTGGGTTGGGGGTGGCACAACAGCGAGCTTAGTCAGGATCCGTTGCACGAGGCTTGAGGTGGCCTGGGGCAGTCAATGTGCTTGGAGCACTTCACTACATTACTTCAGAGAAGGGTCAGAGTGCTGATGGTCACTGTGTCAGACGCACTGATGAAGAAATTGGCCGTTGAATTCTCAATATGAACATGAAAGTACAAACTACACCCTCAGGCCTTCATGGCACATCAGTCCAGCCACTACGAAAGGTTCTCAAGCCTGCTAAACACGAATTACAAAGCAGTGATATATGGCGCCTAAGAAAATCGATCCTCAACACCCAATGGAACCAGCCTCATCACCAGTTCAACCATGGCCCCATTCGTCCACACTGAACAAATCAAGACCCTCCACATACTCCGCAACTACCAACAGCCGCCCGTCTCCACCATCAACGTGCGAACCACACTACTGGCGTATCCACACCCCCAGCGGAGAACAACGAACTTGCCGCTATTCGTTCGCTAGATGACGATAAGCGCGAGCTTCATGCAACGGGCCGCACCGAATCACGGCTCTAAAAAAAGAAAGTCTGGGGCAGGTGGAGATGGGCGCTAAAAGCAGCGCTGGGACGGGGCTCGACTGGCTCAAGGGGGCGGAGATAAAGTGGACGACATGTCCTGAGAAGTTCCTCACTTTGATGAAAAAAGGAGACGAGGAGAAAGAAGAATAGGCCGTTGGGAATAGAAAAGAGTAAAAGTGTACGTGTGCCGCCCAGTCTGGTGAACAAAATCCGAAATGTGTGGGTATGTGTGGAATCATCAACAGTGCCTCGGTGTAATATGGGAGAGGCATTTTTGGAGGTTCGGAGAGGACCTAGTAGTCGACCGGTGCTGGGTATCGGCGCTGAGCAGATCGGAATTGCTCTGGGTATTTGCGTGCTGCTCGGTCGTTGAGCGCGCTGTATATTTCGTTAGCTTATCCACTTCGATGCTGGCGAAATAGACTTACTCGACGCGTTTCTGCGTCCACTGCAGGTCTCGCTGCACGTCTTTCGCGGCTCTCATTCCCTCGGCGAAACTCGCTTGTGCGCCCATCAATCGTCGCTGAGCGAGTTGCTGTAGTTCGAGAAGTTCGCGGTGCTTGGCGTTGAGTTCACCAGATCTACACACTGGTCAACATCGCCGCCGATCGCTTGACTGAGATTTCTGTAGAAACTCACGTTTGTGCTTGCTTGGCCAGACTGCGATCCAGAGGCATTGGGTCGAATGAGCCGTTCAGGCGGTTGCCCATGTAATCAAGGAGATCCACACTGGTGGCGCCGTTGGTGGATTCATAATCGCTCGCACTGCCGGCATAGTTGCTTGATGCAGCTGACGGCTCGTAAGACGCAACACCGGATGTCGTGACGCTGTCGGGAGCTTCGGGTGGTGATGCTGACACGCGTCCGTAGGTCTGCTGGGGTGGGTAGTAGTAGCCTGGCTTTTGTGGCACCTGGATCGGGTACGAGGTGTGAGGGTAGGAGGGATAGTAGGCGTGTGTTGCTGGCATGTTGATGGTTGTGAAGTCTATTGGGACTGTGGTTGAGGGATGAGTGTGGCACGTAGAGTCCGAGGGACCTCAGGTAATGGTGTGTATGTTAGAGTGAAGCTCGACGAAGGATCAGACCTAATCGTCAGAGAGTATAAGTAAGAATATCAAGTCTTTCAAATATAGAGAGAAGGAAGACAGAAAGGAGACACAAAGAATCCGAATCATGAACCGCCTTTTATACCTTTCACCCCGGACACTACAGAGAGGGAGCTAGTCAACGGGGCATGGCCGTGACCCCTTCATGCCGTATCATGCCGTGACCCCGCTCATGTCGTGATAATGGCGCATAGTATTGCATCCAGTGAAGGAGGTTTCCGCTGGAGCCGGCCGTGAAAGCGTCATCTAGACTGGGCTAGATGAATGCCCTGACGGTAAGTCGCAGCCGATCCAGGATGCCTAGAGTGGATTTCGAAGCAAGAACCGAGTCAATTGGCTGTAGGCAGGCAACTAGTGGAGACAACATCCAGCTCGTATCAGCAAGATGGCCCACCGGGGCGAATTGAAGTGCAATGGCAAACGGGTGCGCATCTGGGAAGCAGTGCCGTCAATGACCGGCATCAGTGCGTAGCTAAAGGCAGCAAGAGATGACAAGCGCAGCAGACGCGGACGCCAACGTCGGGCAAAAGCAGCGGCAGCTCCACAGCTGTAGGTGCATGGGTAGTCTGCCTGGCAGACATGCTAAGTGTTGTCAAGTTGATGCGTTGGCTCGACAGCATGCCAACGCCATGGAGCATGCAATCTAGGTAAGGCATGCGGAGGATCAGTGCAATCGGCCTAGGCGCAGCACGCAGATGGCAGGCCCTGTCGTCAAGAAAATTGCGGAAAACTGCGCGCGTGAGTCCGGCTGCGCGATGGGAGGACAGCATTAGGTTTGCTTGCACTTTAGTAGGGATGGTCGTGGAGGGCCGTCGTCAAGAAAAGTCTCGGCCACTGCCCCGCTACCTCTGCCCCTCCACTCCAGAGGTGCGTCATGAGAGCAAGCCAATTGGCCCTGTAGCGACTCAGCGCCTCGCTGCAGCTAATACCACTTGGCACTGATGTCCCTATGCCGGTCAAACATCCCTGTCTGCGTAACCTGACACAACATCTGGCATCCGAACATGTAAAGACAAATGCAATGCAACCACAGGATTAGCGGCAGCCAAAGAGAGTGTCTAGCTTGCTTCGCCCCGTGTGATCAGCACTGACAGGCACCCCATTCCTGCCCAATGGACCTGTTCACTGTGTCGAAACTGGCTGACGGACTATGTGAATGGGGCAAGCTTGGTTGATTTGTCAAGCCGATAAAAGGGGACCAATGCATTTGGATAGTTTTTCAAAGAGACCTTGTCAAGAGCAGAGCACTCCGGACTCGATGGGTCGAATCCAATGACCAAGTGACGAGAGAACTGTTACTGTGTGAGCGGCTGTCAAACGAAAATGCACATCATCAATGGCGCTCCTCGAGCCGAACCGATACAGCTGTCAGAGCAGCCATGCGGCCCACGCGTGGTCAGCCACTTCGCGTCTAGTAGTAGTACATGGCGCCCGAGCTGTGGGTACTCGGCAGTGCTCAGCAGGAACCATGCGCCGAACGCTACACGAGGCTGACCGTGCCAGACCGTTGGTACGGTGGAGCTTTGCATGTGCGTTGGCCAGTCAAGATCAAGGACTTGTTGAGGAAGTGCTTTCAGGTAGTCTATTCCGCTCTATTGTCTAGCAGCTTCTGGCCGCTTAGTGCTCACCGATATGTTGCTACTGCCCGTACGTTCCGCGATTTGCAGCAATCGCGCGAGACATGACGCGGGCGAAGCGCCCAGGCACATCCTGGTCCTGTTTCGCTGTTTCAATACCTGTCAAAATCTTCTTGATGCCAACACCGATTTCTTGGCTGCCGGTGCTCTCTTGAATCTCTCTGACCGCACGATCAATGTCATCAAACGCACCCGACTCGTGTAGGATGTATCCAAGCTCCCGTTGCGAATTGACGTTCGGTACCGCAATCTCGGCATCAAAGCGGCTGAAAAGGTCGAGCTGGGTCAATACCGAGCGTTCGGTCGTGGTTGCGAAGATCAGCAGACGGCGATCCTGGATTGGTCAGCTCACGAACCGATTTCCTATGAAGTCCTTAGACTCACCTTGGGAGGCTGCTTATCTAGCAGCACTTTGAGCGCAACCAAGACGCTGTTACTGAAACGAGGCCCGATGGGCACCCAGTCAACCAACATCTCAACGTTGTCGATGACAATCACGCTCAGAGGGCTCTTGTACGCATCTCGGAACGTCTTGTCGAGCTGCTGTACCTTTTGCATCTCGCTGAAGCCTACCATGTCTTCTGGTGAGATCAGTTTGATGAATGGGAACCCCGAGTCAATAGCCATTCTTGCGGCAAGCGCGGTTTTTCCGCTTCCAGGTGGGCCATGTAGCGCAACGGACAGGATCGGAGTAGAGTCTGGTTTCCTGACCTGGTTGGTGTACAGACGTCCCTCGTCAAGAATGTCCTTGATGAAGGGCGAGTAGTGGATGATGCCACGCAAGATACGCTTGCCAAGCTCCTCTTCAGCTACACCAAAGAGGGGCTTCACTTCCTCAAGTGCGCCCATGAAGTCTTGACGGTTGACTTTCATGTTTTCAACGTCAGGGTCGATGGCTGCCATCGTGCCGACTTTGATGTGCCGACTGAAAGCGAAAGATGATGCGGCTTTCACCAGACCGTTGAGCTCAGCACCCGAGAAGTTCTTCGTCAGCTTCGCGAGTTCGTCGACATTGACGTCTGATTCCAAGACATCGTTGTTGCGCATCTTTGTGGTATGGATGTTGAGGATCTGAGCTCGACCCTGCTCATCTGGCAGGGAGATCTCCATGTGAACCTCAAGACGACCAGCACGCAGGAGCGCTTCATCGATCATGTCCATGCGGTTAGTCATACCAATGAGCAGGATGTTATTCAGCTGGTCGACACCATCCAGCTTGGAAAGCAGCTGGTTGACCACACTGTCACCCACGCCAGTACCACCACCAGCGCCAGACCCTCGCTGTTTGCACACGGCGTCCAGTTCATCAAAGATGATGATGTGAAGACCGCTTTCATCGCCTTTCTCTTTGTACTCTTTCTCGGCATCGGCGAACAGCTTTCGGATGTTCTCTTCTGATTGACCAACGTACTTGTTGAGAACCTCAGGACCGTTGATGACCTTTGGCTCTCGAGCGTTCAGCATCTTACCGATCTGGCGTGCGATCAACGTTTTACCAGTACCTGGTGGCCCGTAGAGCAGAATGCCTCGAACGTGCTGGATACCCAGCTTGTCGACCAAGCCTGGTGGGAAGATACGCGATGCGAAAGCTCTCCGGAAGATGGCACTGAACTCGTTGTCGAGACCACCAATGCCCATGTCTTCAAATTTGAATCCCGGCTGGATGATAGAGTTCGCAGCTGGCCGCCTATTCGATGCTTTCAGCTTAATATCGGTACGCGCATCCTTGAAGAAGTCGATCTGTGTGTGCCGCGTGAGGATGCCACGGGCGCGAGGATCTGTCAACGGTGGTGCGCCATCTTGAGCGTTGTTCATGGACAAATCGACAAGGGTTACGGTGCGGATCGACATTCGGAGCGGAATGTTCTTAACATCAAGAAGGAGTTGTTGGCCGGGTGCCAGGATCTGGTTTTCGAAGTTCCGCTTGAACTGTGTCGCGAGCTCGTCCTGATCATATGGGGTCTCTGTAGTCTTCCTTGCTGCGAAGCCGACCTCGACTTCCACAGCACCTAGGTATGACTGCCCACCACCTTGGCTAAAGGCGTCGTATGGCTGAACCTGCACCATGTCCTGCGGACCTAGAGTTATACCGGCCCATGTTCGCTGAGCATCGGTCAGACCAATCTCTCCAGGCCTGCATTCGGCGTTTGGTCGTGCAGACAAGACGTAGTTTCCATTGATGAGGATGTAGATGTCTGAGCCATCGTTGCTGGGAGGGAAGTCTTGCGGTGATACAGCGACACTAGCTCGATATTAGCTAAGAATTGATAATGATGTCTGAGCACCCATACAGATTTCCAAAAGCGTATGCATTGCCACCAGGACTCTTGATGGGCCTCAGCTGTCTTGGGGACGCACCGCCTGGCGCCGGCCCTCGCTGAGGCATACGTTGCTGTCCGCCTTGCGGAGGGTAGCCGGGCTGTTGTTTGTCATCGTAGCCACCCATGCGGGAGTCTTGGCCCGGCGCGCGCTGTGGTGGTGGCGGTTGTTGCTGGGGTGGACGTCCATAGCCGTCGTTGCGCTGTGGAGGTCGTGGGGAGCTGCCGGGCAGACCTGGGAGGCGGTCGCGGTTGAACATCGTGAAGGAAGGATATAGGGTCGTATGGACGGCGGAATTTTATCAAGCAGAGGGCCGTCTGGCCACGTATCTGTCGATCGAGGCAACAGTATTGAATGGCTGCTGTCTGGCTGAGCTACCCCTCTGGGTGGTCACAGGTATTGAGGATGACGTCCGGACGCGCGTTCTGGAAGCAACTTGGTGGGCCGTGAGGTAATATTATATAGTGTCCCAGAAAATTGTAGGTTGTGTGTAAAATCTTGAAGTAGTTGTTGTCACAGAGACGTTTCTAGGTTGTCGAGAGCTGTGGTACCCTTGAAGCGCGGGCCGGAGCTCGGGCAAACGAACTTGGAGCCACTTGTCCCGCAACCCCACCACAGCTTCTTTCACTCGTTGGCCTGACCTCGAGATGACAACATGTTCTATCAGGGTAATATTGCAGCCTGACACATACAGCGAGAGTTTAGCATGGCAAAGGACGAGAACGACCTCGATGCCCGATCTACCCAAAGTTCAGCGGCGTGGTGTAGACAATTCGTGTTTCTGCAACCATCTAACTATCCTCTAGTGCTATTTTATGTGTCAGTCCACGGTAGTCGAATTTGCGAGTCTGTACAGCAGGCTCCATGATATAACATCAAGAATTCTCAGGGCCATGCTATCTGCGTTCAAAATCCCTCTCCGTGGTGGACTTCCTCACCTCCCCCGTACCACAGAGTCCCCATGCGACAGTGCAAACCCGTCTCCTGACCAACATTGAATTCGCCACCGTCAGGAATCTGGCCACCATTGTTTTCAGGCCAGAATTCCTTCTCAAGCCACCCGTTGATCTCCTCAATCTTCTCAACAAACGCCTTCATCTTCGCGGTATCATGAATGCCAGCCTTGTCAGTGAAGTCGTCGGTGTTTATGAAGCGTCCGATAGTCAGATGACTCGATGGCACCACGTATCTTGAGTCGATCTGAGCACCAGCGTCACGTAGTAGCCCGAAGACGTCTCGACGAAGATGGTGGTACGTGTACTTGTCGTCCTCGGGCTTGCGGTCTGAATGCACTCCTTCGCCAGCTGCAGGCACGAAGCTGAGTGCAAGTGCTGATGCATCGTAGCCTATGAGGGGCTTGATCAAACGGCTGCGGTGATTGATTGTATAGTTGGTGATGGCTGGAGCCTTATCTCGGATCTCATCGACTATGCTGTGGATCTCCGGTGCCGTTTTGGAATGCGTGACCTCGAGTACTGTGATGTGTAGATTGTCTCGCGGCATCAACCATAGATCTGTTTGACATCAGTTCCTCGACAAAAAATTGATGGACTCCAGCAGACGCACTTGGAGCAACTGTTCGCAGTTCTCTTTGAACCCTCTCAATCAGATTCTTGACTGTCTGCGTCGGCCTACCCCAGAACACAAGGCAGTGTCTTGGATCTGCGTAATCAGGCTCAATCGAGGGGTCACATAGTCTGGACAGCACAGGATCCACGCTGACACCAGGAAAGCTGTCCTCGAGCAGCTTGGTCTTTTGTTGAGAATTTCTTGTCGTGCGATGAAGGCTGTACTTGGCCTGCAGTTGAGCCTGAGGTGCATGTTAGCAATCACTGTGTAGTCGTCTGAGTGAGGGACTCACTGGGTCATCTTCACATGCTGCTATCAAGGCATCGTATGGGTTGCTGAAAGCCGAAGTCGAAACACCGCTAAGATCTTCGAACGTATTGTTCGTATGAACTGCAACGGGCTTCTGCATTGACATCTTGGTTGGCAGCTCGATGTGATTCAGCGAGGTTTGAAATTGACCAGACTGCATGGAATTGCTCGATTCTTATACAATACCAAGTTGCTCTCAATTCGGCCGCCAAGTACATATGATCTCGAAATAGTGTACAGTCGTACGCAGCGGTGTGGATCGCGGTTCTATCACCTCTCTATCCGGCTAGTCTCACATGAAAGAAAGTAAGACAGCAGCACTTCGGCTAACCCTGCCCGTTGAGGCGAGGGGCCGCGTTCTCGTGCTAGCGCGTGCAGTTCGCGAGTCATGCAGCGCGTGTTACGCGTGCGTCTGTTTGTATGTACCGACGACCATCTCCAATATGCATTGCTTTCTGATATCGTAACAAGTTTGATGCGAAAATACGCACCTTCGGCATGACACCATGGCTCGCCGCTTCTTCGGCAACACGAAAGCGGAAGCGCGATTCTGTCGCAAATGACCTGGATCTTGACGATATTGGCGACACCATTGTAGTTGTACCTCGCTCACAAGCTGCGCTACGGAACACACGCTTTCCACTGAGAGAGGCACAATCGCGAGCCAATGTGGCACCTCCTGGTACGACTGAGCGTGCGTACATGGGCACAGTACTTTACTTCGGGGATAGAATACTGATCAAGTGCCGCGTATATAGTCCAGACCACACCTACGACAACACCAGCAGCGACAACCTCCCTCGTGCCGCCCCATGCTTCAGACGACGATATTTCAGCACATTGCTGCTATCATTGCCAAACTCGCGGAGGACGTGCGGCATTCGACTGTCGTTTCGAGGCTGGACAAACTCAGTGTAGTCTGTGTGTGAAAGAAAAGAATAGATGTCGCGTGCCAACCGCAGAGGAGGCTCAATGGATCGCGGGACGATGCGATCGATGCACCATTCGAGGCTTCAAGTGTTGGCAAGTCGAAGAGGCGGAAATTTGTCCCCGAGCAATCTTCTGAAGTCGTTCTCGACGATCATCCGCGAAGAAACAATGGCACCAGGACCGATTCGTCCCAAGGCAAGGCCCCGCAGGTTGAGAAGTCTCTGCAAATTGGCTCGGAATCTCTATCTACGAACAGGAACAATTTGGGCACCACCGATGATCGTCCGGTGCACAATAAACGTCGAGTGGTGACCGAAAACCTCGAAACCATCGAAACGTGCGGAAGCGGCCAGGTTGCTGAGCACAAGGTGGTGGCCAGCGACAGTAGTGAAGAGGACACTGCTGGGAACTATCCCCGGCGTTCTGCTTCGGACGCTTCGATACAAGACAAAGCTATTCTACGGATGCAACATCTATCAACGACGGTGGAGAATCCGACATCCAACTAGAGCTGCAGCGACATATATCTGTTCTTTCTCTGAAAGCCGATGGCCGTGCACGTCGGAAGCGAGCAAGAGTCTCATACGTGGAGCCTGTTATGGACATTTTCTCAGACCAAGGTAGTGAGGCTGGCCGACACAACGGTGACGATGACGATGAGTCCGACGCATACATGTCGAATGCATCTGAAAACAACAATGATATCGATGAGGAGCTCGACCTCAGCGATGCTGTCGAGGAACAATCCTCTGTCGATGGCGAGGCTAGCGCTGACGAGGAAGAAGAGATGGACGTGGTTGAGGAGATCAAACCGACCAAAGCAGCACCGAAGTCGCGCAAAAAACCAAACACCTCTGTCACGAAAGGGAAGGAAGGAAAGGGTATCGACCTCAATCTCGCTCCTATCGACAACGTCCAGTCTGCCTTTGACGACATGACCAACAACGCGCTGGGACTTGGCCTGGACGAAGCCCTCCAGCGACTGAAGGGCAAACAGCTCAATGTGGCAACAATGTGCTCTGGCACCGAATCTCCTTTGCTAGCCTTAGAAATGATCTCCCAAGCGCTTCAGAGAGCAGGTCACGATCAACCTGTAGTACGCCAGAAGTTTGCAGCAGAGATCGATGTCTTCAAACAGGCCTTTATCGAGCGGAACCAAGCCCCTGACATCATATTCCGAGACGTCCGAGACTTTATTCCGGATGATGCGACAACTGCAATCACAGCGTACGGGGCTGAAGTTTCTATTCCGTCGGACGTCCATATGCTCATCGCTGGTTTCGTGTGCAAGGATCTCTCACGCCTAAACGGCAAGCAGAAAGGACTCCGCGACGAAGGCGAGTCCGGCGATACGTTTCGGGCAGTCTATGGGTACGCCAAACGATTCCGACCAGCTATTGTACTTCTCGAGAACGTAAAGGGGCTGTCAACAATCTGGGAGACGGTCGTGTCTATGTGGGACGACATCGACTATGAAGCTGCTTGGTCGATCAGAGATACGAAACGGTATTACATCCCGCAGACTAGAGAGCGGATGTACATGATCGCCATCGAGCGCGGTCAATTCGGCAAAGGTGTCGACAAAGCGGTGGCCCAATGGCAAAACTCGGTGGAAAAGCTGCAACGCCAGTGCAGCAGTCCGTATGAGTCATGGCTGACAGATACGCTTCATGAGACAAGTGACGAGACCAAGAAGCTTGGCAATGTTCTGGCTTCGGTGTGTGCCAAACGTATATTCGCTTCGAAGCGTTGGGTCCTATCCGGTACTCCGGCTCTGACCAACTTCTCGGATGTCGACCAGATCGCGTCTTATCTTGGCATCAAGCTCGGTCGCTACCACTACGGCGACGGTGTAAAGACAGCAGTATCTGATAAGATGCGCAGAAGTGATCAGACTGCAGTGGAGGAGTTTCTTTCTCAAACTGAGACGATGTCGAGACAGTGGCACCAGGCGCGACACGAGCGTGCACAAAACTTCCTTGATCTGTTCGTTAGGCAGAACGAACCGGCGCTAGAGCACATTCCGTGTATCGAAGGGATCTTTTCCGTTGAGCTTGATATCGGCCACAATGCTGTTTACTTCGAGCTCTCTCAGCACTTGATCTCGCAGAAAATGCATATCAAGAAGCTCCAAAATCAGCTAAGGTCGGACAAGATTGACAGACTTAACGCAAGTCTGAGCAACTCAGCGACAGCTGAGGACGCACTGCTCAAGTCAGCGCTCCTCTTCAAGACATCGGGAGGCACATCGGCCTTAGATCATCTCACTGAGTTAAGGCTAGAACAGTCCAGGAATGTGCAATCCGAGCTCAAAGAGCTTTTGGCTGGATTTGAGGGTTTGAAGAAGAATGAAGAGATCGCTGATTTGTATAACCGGTTTAAAGACGACGTTCTGGAGCTTAAATGGTTAGGAGACAGCTAAGCGAACCAGGTAGTGCGGCGTTTACTCAAACAGGCCGCGGAAAGCCCAGAAGCCTCTGCGTTCCCTGAGCTCCGTGGTGTCGCGGCAGTCACTGGGGCGAAATTGACGAAGAAGAGGCTGTCCACGCTTCGAGAGACCGCTCGCGATCTTGCGCACTTGGTTAGATCTGAACGATTCATCAGCAATGTCCAGAATTTTCTGGAGCCTTTGTTGGGAAAGTCAGAACAGCAATCCTTCCAATGTAGTAGCTCGGCATGTGATGGAATGGCCAAACTCTCAGAGCTACGTCTTATCACTCATTGCGGACACACAGCATGCGAAAGGTGTTTATCGAGGCGTGCAGACTCCGAGACCTGCGTACGGGAATTTTGCAATGCCTGTGTCCAGTCAGTCAACTTGGTCAAGATCACGGACCTTGGTTCTACCACGGAGCCAGAACGAGAAGAATGGTTTGGGCGCAAGTTGGAGACGATCGTGAAAATCATATCAAGATTTCCCAAGGGCGACCAAGGCGTGGTCTTCGCTCCTAATGCAGAGACCGTTGAAATCGTCGAGGAGGTACTAGCCAGTCACGACATACCATTCCATTCTCTTCGAGGCGCAAGATCCTCAGCTTCGGCAAAGATTATCGAAAACTTCAAAAACGACGATGATCCGGATGACCAGAGCAAGGTACTGGTATTGGACATGGGCAGTGAGTCAGCAGCTGGCGCGTACGTTTACCAAACTCTACCTTACTTCTGCACCCTGCTGACATAGAGGAGGAATCTGGTCAACGCAAATCATGTGTTGTTCGTCGCGCCACTCTTGACCAAAACGCAGTATGAGTACGACTCGGCAATGGGCCAAGCAGTTGCAAGATGTCGCCGATATGGCCAGCAGAAGACTGTTCATATCTACCACGTTATCGCGCAGCGTACTATTGACGTGGATATTCTGGAACACCGCCACAAGCGCCTCAGTGGCATCACATCGGCGAAGTCAGCGATGAAGATGCCCAAAGCTACCACCAGCAAAGAGAAGACGAGGCTAGTCAAGAATAAAGCAGGTGAAATGGCGTTGGTGCCTGTCTCCTGGATAGCAGATCCGGCGAAGCGGAAGATGATGGATCTGGACGAGACGCCAGAGAGCTTCGCATCTCTCATCAACTTTTCGGATACTTTCCAGCACGACGAGGATTGATTTAGAACGTATCAAAAGAGCATTGCATTTTGCATAGCATGGCGCATTTGTTTTGCACACTCACCATGACTATTTGGTCACATTGGTGCAATCACAAAAAGCGGTGCAGGAGTTGATTTGTTTCTGATAGCTTTATACCACCATTGCGATTTTTAATTCATTCGTAGTATTCCTCAAACAGTTCTCCATCTTTCGCCCCTCTTCCTTTTCAAAGATCCTTCTTCACAATTTTCACGTCCTACCCTACGCTACCTAATCCCAATCCAGCCACCGCTCAATGCTTCGTACTCGAGAACGTGAACACAACACGTCGCACATGCGCATACTTGTACCACCTTTCCTTCGGACTTTGCATCCTTCGGACCATTGCTGGCCTCCGCTACTTTCAACACTTTTTCAACCAAATTACCGCTTTGGGTAACATTCGGAGAATTGGCATTCGTGCAACGGGGTTCGGAAACGCGAAACGCGGGGATTCGGAGAATTCAGAGAAACACAAAGATGGAAGGAAAGGGGGGAGGGGGGGGGTTTGTTGCTACTTTCCACGATCGTTCTCTGGAATTACTGGTTTGAGAAATTCGATCCGTAGAAAACGAAATTCGTTGCTTGTCGTGAGGTTTCGGTTGAGTGTTGAGATGAGTTCGGAGACTTCGGAGAATCTGTGCAGGATGTTTGTCAGAGGCCAGTCAGATGGTTTAGATTGTTTCCGATTCGGCGAATCTCTCTACTTTCTACGCTTTTGCACAATATTACTGCTTTCAGGCATGTTCGGAGAGTTGTGACATTATTTTGGTGCTGAGATTCGGAGAAGGGCGTAGTAGTTCGGAGGATTCGGAGGTCCGAATGCCTAGGTCACGATCACGGGCGTAGAGGAGCATCTACTGTCCAAAGATTTTTCTTCGAAATACTACTGCTTTTGGGCAATTTTTGGGGAAATCGGTGCGTGGATTTAGTGGTGCGTGCTATGTAATCGTCATGTGAGTGAAAGGAACCCTTCTTCGGAATTTTTGAGGTATAGTATCAGCAGGACTTGAGATAGATGAGCTCCGGGCAAGGATCTACTAGTTTCGGTGCCTTCAGGGAACTTCCTTTTTCTTGAAAGGTCTTAGAGTTAATGTGCAGTTTGGTACGATTACTCGGAGAGACTGTGTATCAATCGACAACCGACTTGATTCACTTTGCTCACATGTCCGCTATTCTCATCACTTTTCTCAAGCATCATCACTTTATTGCTCCGAGATTATGCATAGCAAGTGTTTGTGCAGTTTCTTAGTTCGTTTGTGCGTAGTATCGTCAGCGAGTCTTGTATGTATGCAAACGTTGGGAGATTAAACACAATAGATCTGCACGTATGTATTGAACTCTCGGAGAACAACAGAAAGGATGCGAAGAGCACGAAATCGACCACTATCCACTGCGCTACTTTGAGAGTCCTCCTGGACAAGTCGCTGCTGGGCGGTGTTTGTAGAAGCTCAAGACAGTTTCGTGGGACGGCGAGAATCAAAGATTCGTTCTAGACTTTAGCAACTTTCCCATCTATCCATGACTTCCTAGTACTCCCCAGTCCACTGGCCAGAACGGCTTCCTCTACAACCGACTATTTCTTAAAGCTGCGGAAGTCGGATATTCGGTTCTCTAGAGGCGTGGTGAGATTCAAGGGAAATAAGTGGACAAGGAAATTCGTGTTCGGAAATTACCCTTCACTTTTGTATGATGATTCGGAAGATGATCCATCCAAGCGGTATGCTCGGATTACTCTTAGATCCGATACTTTCAACACTTTTTCGAAAAGATTGCTGCTTTGGGAAGGTTCGGAGTGTAGTGACATGCAGACAATCTATTTGATTGAGGGCTCGGTGAATCGTTCTGATATTTCGGAAGGCTTTGGCATGTGAAATCCCGTTCGAAGTAGCCCCTAAGTCCGCTGCTTTCAACAGTTTTAGAATTGTAACTGTGCTGGGAAGGTTCGGAGAAACGTCGCGGGTGCGGTCCGGAGGGTAAAAGATGGTACGGAGTTTGTTGGACCCAAATGACTGGCACGTGAGAAAAAAAGTGTCATGTGGACTGTGTGAGCAAATGGACAACACAGACAATTTACTACACGCGAGAGTAGAACTGTCGACACTGGATTAGCAAGTTCTACGCTCAAGATGCATTACTACTTCAGAAATTAGCTACACGTGCAATCAAGAGAGAAGTCAATGATGGCTGAGCGTGCCGTTTCGCATGTCTTGATTGATGGTACAAGGTATACAAACCATAGTATACAGGCACTTATATGAATCTTCCTCCAAAGCTCTTCTTCAGCACAAGCGGATGCCTGTGCACACTGGGCATCAGACCCAATCCTATCGCTCTCCGTATGGCCTTTGCGATCTTGCGCTGGTTCTTGGGCCGCAGACCAGTATCTCTCGAGTGCTTTATACGTCCCGTCTCGGTCATGTATTCCGACATCATGGTGAAGTTCTACCCTCGGTTAGCCTTCTTCCTGCTTGCACTGCCCATGTCCACCGCATACCTTGTACTCGGACACAGGGTTGATACCAAGCACATCGAAAGCATCGAGGGTCGGCCTGGAGCGGCCCACCTTCCACTTCTTCTGCTCAGCGCCTGTCAGATCTGATGGCGAGTAGACATCGCCCGGCTTCCATTTGCGGTACATCTGGCGCTGGAAATTGCTCCTTCGCTCGGACTCGACCAACTCCTGCGTTGGGGTTGTGCGGTTGAGGCCAGCCTCCTGGGCGAAGCTCATTATAGAGTTGGGATTGGACCGCGAGTCGGCGGGCTTGCGTGCTGCAGAGCTGCTACCGAGGATGTCGAGGAGCTGGCCGGTATCTGGGGGACAGTATCAGTACGATGCGCGGAGGTGGTGCGGAGGCATTGGCGGCATACTCTGCTTCTGCGAGCCTGAGGAGAGGCACCGCCGACATGACGGTGCCGACGGAGGGACGGCGAAGGTTGCCCTTAAGGGCAGTCTTGTCAGCAGCATTGTGGTGGTTTGGGTCTGTCTGTCGCGTCGAGGCGCATCTTTTCGAGATTCGACATGCACGTCGGGGAAATTCCGCTAGCCATGCTCTCATCGCATGGCACGTGCGGCGAATTCATTGCAGAAGCAAGAGCTCCCCTCCGCACTTGCCGCTACCATCAAATCGCGCCTTCCGTCTGAATAACCTCGTGTACATACTCTGGGTCGCCGTTTCTGTTTTCATGGATCCAGTCGCCGCCTAATCAAACACTCCCCCGTGGGGCAATTGCACTCGGCACAAATCTCGACGTCACAC
>QVXC01000043.1:0-129655 GCA_003501895.1 Phaeosphaeria sp. A1 3.1a
GGCGGTGCAGCTCGTGGCAGCTCACGGCGTGCTCGTACTGCTGGCTGGCGTCAGCCAGGTCCGACACGTCGTCGAGGCGACCCTGGTACAGCCATTTGACCAGCAGCTCGAAGCCGGCGGGGGCGTGGTCGAGCAGCTCGAGCGTCTCCTTGCGCGTCGTCGTGTGGCCGTCGCCCTCGAGCTCGCTCTCGAGGAGCTCCGAGTGGTGGCACAGCAGGTTGCGGTGGAGGGCCCAGTGGCGCCTGGCGGCACCGACGTAGACGTTGATCATGGGGCCCGAGAGCAGTCTGTCGCGGTGCAGCTTAGCTTTTGCGCGCACATGGAGACGGTGCGAGTAGAGGCGATGCGCCAGCCCTGGTCGCAGTGCAAGACACCGCGATCTCGACTCTGGGGGCGGTGCATCGCTAAAATCTTCCTCGTGCTCAGCTGCCGACGACTCGGAGGCGTCTGTGGGCCATGTGGGCGCGGAAGAGGAAA
Source organism: Phaeosphaeria sp. A1 3.1a (assembly GCA_003501895.1). NCBI lineage: Eukaryota > Fungi > Ascomycota > Dothideomycetes > Pleosporales > Phaeosphaeriaceae > Phaeosphaeria > Phaeosphaeria sp. A1 3.1a. The sequence continues at coordinate 478 of QVXC01000043.1, forward strand.
CGTCTAAGAAAGGGTCGGCTACGTACTCAGCAAAGGTCGCGGCGGGCACATGGCCGATGCTGCCGGTCGCCATGCGCAGTCGGGGCGTGTTGTAGGCAAAGTCACGATAGTACACGATGCGACTCGGCCACATGCGGCGCGGTGATGGGGCTCATGTATGCTGTCCGGAGCGGTGGTGGATGGATGGGGATTGAGGTTGCGCGACCGGGCCTCGCGCAGCAAGGCACAGCGACAAGCATGCGTCGTGCGGAATCATCGACGGGTGGCTGGGGACTCCCGCACCACGTCAGGAATGCGGAGACATGACGTCCTCCGAGCGGGCTGGCATGTGAACTCGACATCAACTCCACGCCAAGACGGATACTGCAGATGAGAAGAGGAATTGTTCTTTGATCATGACTGGAGGCAAGCACACCACGCCGGCATCGACTGACCAAGACGGCAAGTGCGTTGGAAACCATGCCGTGTGACTCAGTAGACAGCAAATGCTATGCGCTCTCAGACTTCATGTCTGCCCTCATCCATTTATCACACCAGATCCTCTGTCATCAACTTCTAACTACCGCCGCAATATGAAGGAGCTTCTGCGCTCCATGTATCACGTGCACCATGCACCCTCATGTAACCTCCAGGGCTGTCAGTATGCTTACCGCGATCTAGCACCCCATCAGTGCTTCACACCTTCACAGCGCTCAGACCGCCGCCGCCGCCCTCCACCTGCGCCTCACCGTTTGACAGCGCCACCCACAAACCCCGCTCCAATCTCACCTGGCACTCACCTGCCATATCATGCCAGCGCAGTTTCCGGTGCCACTTCCATACGCCTTGACTGATGCGCACCGCAAAACCGCATCATGGGTGAGATCACTGCAAGACCAAGCGGGTCGCGGCATCGTGGCGAGATGCCGTTGCTTGAGCAACCTGCTCCGCCGCCTCGACCTCCTCGAACAATTATTCTTCCTATCCTCAACAATCGATCCAGGTTTGCGCCATCACACAAGTCAAGGCGCGAACATCGTGTCCAGGTTCACAAGATGGCTGTTTCGCAAGCGGGTTCTCGGAAGAAGCACAGACTGCCATCAGTGCAAAAGAGAAGAGACCGAGTGTCCAAGCCGAGTAAGAAAGACCGACCTCAGGCATCACAAACGGATCTCTGGCAGACCATGATTGGGCCCGATACACGCGTAGGAATCTCAAAGTACGCACCCATCATCATTGACGACGACGACGACGACGGCGCAGAAGACTCTCCACGCCGCAACAACTTCTTCGACAACAGCCGCGATCCGTCAACTCTAGTCTCGCAACGCAGAAGTATATACACTCCTTCACCGACGACTCCTCGCTCCCATGTCAGGTCCCCTATCAAACGCTTATATCCCGGCCAGATGAGGGGGCCATGGACTTCGATGTCATCTCCCGCGTCAGAGCATGGCAGATATCGGGAAGCGAGAATATACTTAGAGTAAGTCTGTTGCCCTTCGTACAATCGGTCCATGGCTGACCGCCTCAGTACTGCAAGGAGAGGGACTGCGGTCGCCCGACCTGTGCCACGCTCGACCATCGCCGAGGCCGTAAACAGCAGTTCTCGTTCTTGCCCATGGCCATCAAATGAGGTCCATGCGCAAACAACGCCGTCCGTCACTGCGAAGCCAGCACCAAAGACGCAGAGCAGACATGCTACCAGAAACCATCAAGCTTTCACCTTATATGATGTCCTCGATGCTGGAATGCGGAGAAAGGTGGCTAAACTCATGCGCGTCGCGCCGGCACTTCCAGTACAGGACCTGCTCGATCTTCTTGTCGAAGCTGAAGGTGCACTCCCAGTCGCACGACGAGAGGCAGTGTTGGCAAGTCAGCCGCCACCAGCTCTCCCACGTGTCAAGTCAGAGCTAGGAGAGACTGCAGGTCCGTCGCGCAAAACCCGGCTGATAGGATATGATCACGACGGTGACGAGGTCATGATCAAGATCGACCCTAAAGCGGACTTCCTGGAATATGTGAGTGGAAAAAGCATTCTTTTAGCTTTTACGGCATTTATTGATCAGGCTGACATACTCTAGGATACAGATTCGCCGCCTCCAGAAGACGCCCCCTCAAAATACGAGGCCTCTAAGCGCGGCGGCAAGACCAAGTCAAGTGCGATGATCAAAAAGCAGTCCTTAAAACTTCGTCCCGGTGTTGCTGTTAAGAAGCCGGCCAGGAAAGCCAGAGAGAACTCGATTGGACGCGAGTTCATCGATGCTGACAATGTCGTGCATCTCGATACCGACTTTGGGTCGTCAGGCCCGAACAGCTCTTCGCTTGGCAGTTCGAGTGATACGGACATGGATGACGCGGCGGAGGACGTTGTGGAGGATCTGACGATTGATGTTCAGCCACGCTACGCGTACAACTCGAACATCTTAAAGAGGGCGAGGAAGTGATAGAGCGTCGCGACTGTTGAGCTTTCCTTTGCGATCTCTCCAGCGCCGTTTTGCGATAAGCAAGCACCGTCTTGCAGTAGTTCATGGTAACGTTTGCATAGCCATTGCCTTGCTCATTGGCCATATCAGCGACAGTAAGCTAAATCATCGAGATCAAGGCTCGCGTAATCCAACAGTGATCTCTACGCATGAGCTTAGACGCCGATTCCTTTCTTAGCAATTTTTGCTACAAGATCTCATCAATACGCAATCTAATTTCTGTTCGCTCATTAACCGCTGCTCTCTTATGACTCGACCCTTCCAACGATACAGCCTCTGTACTCACGTTGATCTAAACTTTACAGCTGTTATTTAGATTATCTGCCTTTACTGCATACTCACATGCTTGACTAATGAGCACGGATCTACTACTAGAACACTCTCACCTACAGCTCTTGCTGCTCTATTTCCTCTCTCACTATACTGAGACACCATTGCCTCTCACCTGGACACAATTAAGGCTCATCAGATAGCCTGTGCCGCGTATAAAACCTCTTCTCGGCATCTCTTCCATCCTTCTTAACATCACATCAACGACACGAAGACATATCGCGAACCGATATGCACAAGAAGACAGCGGCCGATGAGGCACCCCGGTCAAAACGTCCGAGAAGACACCCAAAAGTGGTTGATCGACCATCTCCCGCTACATTTCGTACTGCCACTGCTCGGCTTGACCAGTTGAATGAGATGTCTGATAGACAGAGGCGAGATATGACTACGGAATTCTCGGGCGAAGGGAACAGTCCTACGCGCGACATTTTTCCAATGCTACAAACTGGCAGGCGCACTGGTCCTGATAGGTACGTCGAGACAAGTGCAAAGAAGTTTCTGATTACTGACTGAAACGCTGCACAGCGGCAACGCAGAAAAAGAGCGGCAAGAGGCTGCCTTCTCGTCGAAACGGGCGTCACATGCATCAAGCACTTACGATGCAGCTGCTGCACGATCGATCAGATATCGTCACCGAGTCATTTTAGACTCTGAAGATGATGATGATGACGAAGGTGTAACTTGCAGATATACACTTGTGTGTGGTATCTTACCTATAAGCAGAAGATTGTTCGCTGGCTAGAGGCCCTGTGTCTAGCGCAAGGAAGCGCAACAACGGCTCTACCATCCAGCACGATATCAGGGAGACATCGAGCCGTGAGCAGGAGATGTCGCGAAAGAGGTTGAGATCTGATCCAAACATCGACGAAGATGATTTACGCATCAAAATGCACGGCTGGAACCCACCAACAAAGAACGAGCTAGACGCACCTCGCCGTACTAGAGCTGGACCGTCAAGGAAGGCACCACCACAGCCTATGGGACATCATCGCAGGCGTGATCAAACTCCCACGACTATAACTCTACCCTTTACTTCAGCAAGGAAGAGACAAAATCACGCCTCAGAGAGAAATCAGAGCAGCATTGACCAGGATGTCATCAAACGACCTAGCGTTCAGGGCTCCAGACCTATGACCTCGACTAGGCCAATAAACAACATATCTGAGGTAAAGGGAAGGAAGTCCCACACGTACAAGTTCGTGGAGCTGAATCCATTACTCAAACGTAAGGTGACACGACCTATAATCCAATCCGGGATCCAACTCACCCTGTACATGAGGAATGCGATATTCCTTTGCCAGGTGTCGAGGACGCGCATGCTCGACGCGAAAGGGCACGTATCAGGAACGAGAGAAAAACTTCCATCTGGTTGCAGATGGAATGATTCGACAGCGGGACAATAGTCCTCAGGAAGTTGTGATTGACAAAAGTGTTTTGGCAAAAGTGGGAACAATGATTCATTCTTGCGATGGATTTGAGCAGGTCAGGACGATGGGATTCGTATCACGAGAATTGATCTAGAGTCGTTCAGAATGAGGACCTCTTGAGCTACTGAAATTTCTACTTATGTACATCATAGCATGATAAGCTCTGGTTCTATAATCAGAGTCATCAATCTCAGAGAAGGTCATGCGATCTGCCAATAAACATTCGCTTTCCAATTCATCAATGCAAATGCACAAAACACGCTTTACTACGAAATTTCCTTCATTTAATTTAATATCATTCTTCTTAGTCGTGACTGTATAGCATCCATATTAGACTGCTTTCAAGAAAGATATACTTCTCTTTGACAGAGCCAATACTCTATTTCTTAGCCCTCAGCCTCCATCACCCACCCAGCTCTCTACCCATACTCTTCCCTCGCTACTCACCTCTCCTCATTCTTAACTCGCGACCTAAAACCTACCCCCCTCCCCTCCCCCCCGGTGCAATCTGTTTAGCTCGCCTATCCTTCTGCTCCTCCACCTTCCTCCGCGGCAATGTCACCAGTGCATGGTGCGCAAACCAGCCCAGCCCGCCAAACAGTACTAGAACGCCAGCGATGATGCCAATCACATCTGATGTGGAGAGTGAGGTGCCTTCCGCGTTGGGATTCTGGAGGGTGTGCAGGGTGGAGTTGTCTACATTGGTCAACGGGTATAGGGGGAGTGTAGTGTTGGTAAGGTTGAAGCGGAGGGCAGAGTTATGTTCTTCAGAACAGTTGATTTTGTGAACATGTGGGGTGGAAGTAGCGGTGGAGTTAGTTGAGTTATAGTGGTGGAACGGGGCCATGTTTGCGGTAGTGTCTGTCTATGTTAGTGAGGTGTTGGATCTTGTAAAACAGTGTGTCTAGTGTTTGGAGAAGTTTGTAGTGGGAATCGACAGAAGAGTAGAAGCCGATGAGAATTATTCTTTTGTAGTAGTCGTCAACTTGAAACAATGTTGTATGCGTGAGACATTGTGCGGGTATAGTGTTGGGTAGAGTGAGACATAGTGTGTTCTGGTTAGCGAGATTGAGCAGTCTGCACTTGCGCAACTATCAGCACGCGCGGGAATCTCGTTCGTAGCTTGAAATACCGAATAGTATTGCGGAGGTGGTGCAAAGTGAGTCCACCTAGATGAACGAGGATCCACGCCGTGCTCAGTGAATTCGGCTTCTTGTTGAGAAATACAGTTGAGCACATGGAGATTTGGACCACTGCTACAAGATTGAATTGAAGATAGTCGCTCAATATAGGACGCTAAGTATTTCTGAAAGGGTCTCTCGATATGAAGCTTTCAATTGTCAGGCCTGCAGCAGTTTAGCTCCAATGACTTCAGCAGCGTGCCAGCACTTTCTTGCGATAAAGCCAAGATCGACTTGAATACATAAATACTCCATCAAGCTTACGCTATACCAGGGATAACCATGACCATATTCCAATTCGTTGCATTGTGTCTGGCAAACTGTTGTATCGACTTCGCGGCTGCGGTGCACAGCCCTTCTCGAAAAGTCCTGCGTATGCGCAACACTCCGAACCAATTAGTTCTATCACTTTGCCCGACTGTGTCAACACAGGTGCAACACTCAGATACAGGTACTCCTACGTTCGGAGGGTATGGAAGGGCAGGTGGCGATGCCTAGGAACACCTTCTGCTTGCCGAAGATCCGACGCGCCTCTTCGTAAACCTAATGTTCATGGAATCTTCTGCTTCATACCACCGCATGCGACTTAAAAGACGAACAAAATCTCGAAGTCGTTGCTGGGTTAGATGGTTTCAAGCAAATAAGAGGCAGGTAGCGTGTGGAGAAGTGTAGGTAAGTTATAGTGTACATTACGCTTCGCCTGCCACTAGGTCAAGGATCGCATCGATACCTCTTTCGGTTGGATGCGTTAAGTCAACAGTAGGGTTCGAGAAATTGGAGTGAGGACTGACGAAGGAAGATGCAGAGAATGCTGTTGTTGGGAAAATTGTCGCGCGAGGAATGTGGCAGTCAACATTCAAGCAGAAATGGTAAAGAGAACAGGATACGGCTTCTCTCAATGTTTCAAATCAATCGTGGCAACCACTTACTCCGACTAGAGGTGGCAGCTATATGTCTATGAGAAATAACATTCACAGTCAAACAACATCTCGGTACCTCTTATCAAGATGTTACATCGTTCTCCTTGATCAAGTCTGCTTCATCGTCTTGCACTGTCCGCCAACAGTATCCACCTGATCTGACTTGAACAAGGAAGATAGAACAACACCCTCTGGGTTTTCACAGACCTCCTGCTCATACTCAATGTGGAAAACTGCCTTGCCTGCCTTGGTGACCGGTGCGTAAGTCCCGCACTCCTTCCATGCCCAGCATTCCTCATTGACAGCGAAATCCATGACCGAAAGCACATCGGGGATCATCTCCATGCCGTTCTTCAAACCGATAGCGATACCGTTGGCGTGAGCGACGCCAGCCATGAACTTGAAGTAGCTGACGTACTCGAACATGGGCAGGTCCCATCCGTCTTGGTTCTTTCCGTCGACCTTGTTCTGAAAATCGCATATTAGCACACTCCCGGAAGCACGTGGAGGTCGCCACTTACGTAACCATCGACATTGTCAGGATCAACGGCAGAACATCCAGCCGCTGCTGCGCGTTCGATACGCTCCTTCACAAGGGCGCGCACGTTGCTGCTTCTGACATCGACCCAGAACTCGTTGTTCCATCTTGAGTCCAGAGGTGCGCCATAATCCTGGCGAGTGTACCTGCCAGCATCAGCACGCCAGGTCTCGTACGAGCCGGCGCTGAAGTAGCAGATGACCTTCTTTGTCTTTGAAAGTTCCTTGATGTCTGGCACAGCTGGTTTCGCATCAATCACGTCGAGGAGATCGATGTCAATGACATTCCCAGGAGCTGCCTTGAGCTGTTCGAGGTCGACACGACTTCGGAGGAGGATCATATCCCATATCTCACCCCGAGTGAATGTGGGAATAGTCCGACGCTCGAGAGGGGAAGCAGCCACAAGACCAGCGACCGTGGCCGCCATGGCTAAGAAGACCGAGCAGTGCATGTTGTGATATTGCTGGCAGTGATGCTGAAGAAGGGAGCAGGAATATGAGTGATCGAGTGGTGATAAGACAATACGAGGCTCCAACCTGATTATATATAGAAAATTTCAATGCTGTGTGCAATTTCGTGGCACATTCATCGCATGAGGTGTCTGTCCGCGGATGTGAACGAGTCATGCAGAACTCGTTGCAGTCAAGTAAACACCGCAACACAATTTGAGTGCGTTGGTCACCGCAATGTCTACCCACAGTGGTCTGATGTTAACCTCGATGGATTACATGGTGTCTGGGTCAGTAGGTAGCCAACATTCGATCTAACTGCACAACGAGCCTGTTGTGCCCTACAACGTGAGATGAAGGCTTATGCTGTAACAGCATGTATCGGCATGGCGCACCGACATGTTGGTGTTAGACGTTGCTTTCGCAGTGGTGAGACATGTCCAAGAGTGAACGCCTTACAGTGGCTGTTCACTAGTCTACGAGAAGCAGCTTCCAACGATTAGCCTACATGATCTATTTCGAATGCGGTTAGACCACATGGGGGTGGAGAAAGGGGAAAACTATGACCACACGGCTGGCGGGCGGCCTGGAATTCTGGAACCCTTTATTGATACATAGTTTTCCAAGATAGCCTGGCACGTGGCAATAGCTTCTGTCGAGATGATGCATCGAGGATTGAGATAATTGTTTCGACCTTGACCAAAGTTTCCAAGTATACCCTGAATTATCTCTCCCTCGAGAGTGATATTCGGATTCCGTCAAATGGACATTGCATTCATGAGAAAATGTGTACAATCTACCTAGGTATGTGAATATGCAAGGTGAAAGCAGACAGAAGGAATTGTTTCTGCACTCATGTCATAAGTGGAGGGGATCAGCTTCCACACTTCCGGTAGAGAAGGTTTCACAGCAGCGTTCAACGAGCGGGCCGCTCGAACCGGCCAGAAGTGAAAATTGTTGGAACGATATATTATGTGGATGTTATACTGGAAATCTATTAGATGTTTTCTTTCGGATTGTGGCCTAGAAGCCCCAAGCCCTCAGAACAATAATCAATGCCGCTCCTGTCTACGGATTTTGGCCAGTTCTGGCTTGTTGAGGAAGTTTTGGACTTGCATCTCGATGCTCTTTCTTAATTGTGGTGTCTCCTCCTGCATTGCTAGACTCGATTTTGATCTACGGCGCTTGATGTGACGGTAGACGATAAATACGATGAATGAGACAAAAAATGGTGCAAAGATGCAGAGTGGAATTAGCCAAGGCACTGCGAGCTGTAAGGGGCCCACTTTGATGTCCTCTGGGTTGCAACCCCCTGATGCTGGCGAGCGTGATAAGTACATAGTTGGAAGTTAGATCTGCCAAAGATAATGTGATTGAAGCGGGACAAATATGAAACTTTTTAGGAGGTTAAGTTGTAATATAAGATTGCAGATACAATGTTACAGACAAAAGAAATGTGTAACGCAAGATCTAAGAGGTGTTTATATATCTTTGTGATAGATAAAAGTTAGGTCCTTTGTTGTTCTACACGCTCTAGGTACGATTACAGTTTTGTGAAGTCACAATGCAACTAGCAATAAATCCTAGATGCCTCGTGGAGGTTGCTGCTTATTTCGCTGGACCCGTCCTGGAATAGATGTTGAATACGACATCGCGCCCAGGCTGTGCATGTGTAGGATGTGCGCTTCGCTCTCAAAAGAGCTGTAGTATCATTATTTCTTGTACATGGTTATCTACGAAACCTCACGAACGGCCAGCGCTACCGAGAATACACACAAAAAACCTGGGATCTTGTTTCCAGGTCATGATATGAAAATCGAAATTATCTAAGCGATCAAAGCTGTGTAGATCGATAGGAAGTAAAGAAACAATTCCATAGCCGGAACTATGGATCACCGGACCCAAAAACTATTCAAATTGAAGCCAACCCTCTAGAGAACGTCATGCTTAACTTGACCACTGGCTGGAGAAGCCTTCGAGTGCCGAAGAGACAGGATGTCACTTAGATAGTAGTCCGAAAGGTCTACGTCGTCAAACTCCTCGCTCGCGGGTAAAGTCGCACTATCAGGGCGGTCGGGTCGAAAAGGTCGTGATCGATGCGCACCCGGTACAGCAACAGCCACAGGCCTACTAAGATAGTTCTCGACGACCTCGAAGCTCCTACGAGTATGCTGTTCAGCGACCATGACACTGCCCTGATGAAACATCTCCACCATGTCAGCAGGTGTGAGTCCATAAGGCGAATCGTGGGCTCGGCACTCTTGGTCACGACGGTTGCGCTCTTTGCGGCGACGATGCGCCTCATTGATAGCGTCGTTGGTAGCCATATGATTTCCTGGCCGCGACGGACCTTGCTTCGACGATGATCGCATTTGGTAGCGTGACTTGTTGCGATGTAAAGCAATGATCACAAGGCAAAGCACCAGGAAAGCAAGACCACCTAAGATGCCGCCTATGATGGCTCCATTGTTTGTATTACCAGAGTCTGATGACGGTACAGTGCTTTCTGGAGATTGATAGAGATGAAAAACGACACCGGTAGCCTGTGGGGCCGCCACCCGTGAAGTACTTTGAGCGATGCCACTGTGCGATTCCATATTTGGCTCATGACTGAGGGATATGGGCCGTGCAGTCTTTATAGCAGGTATGCCAGTGGTCACGTATGTTATAGAGGTGACCTGAACATGTGTTGTTTGTGGGCCTGGCACACTAATGCTTGCAGTAGTGACAGGAGGATGAGGAGGCATATCGTTATTGCGGTGCTGGATATTAAAGTGACACCAACAATGATGATAATAGTGATTGGATCGGAGAAACGATGTAAGGGCCAGCCTGCGTAGTACAAACAGTGTCTTTGACCGAGACTCGCTTTTCACCGAAGCCAGTATTTCTGTGGAATTAAGGGAGAACGTTTATAGAACCATTTTGTATGAAGCGGAAACTTATCACTGTGCATTCACAATGTAGACTATGTATAAAGAATACTTCCCTTAAATAGGAGCTAGTATCTAGTGATGCACCGCACACGACAACGAGCAAGATCCTAACTATGTAGAGCAAACATTCCCATGAATAACACAATTAAAGCCATCCTAAATAAAATTCTGTAGTATCTCTGGTCGGAGTGTCTAATCATGACTCCCGTTTCATTTTATAGTAGATACCTGGATATTTCATGCTCATCGCTCTCTATCGTGCCCAGAGGCTGACTTATTCAAGCCGAGGCATACTTTCTCTAAAAAAGTAATTAATGAACATCAGACACTCCTTGCACGTTCATCGATGGTCGCATGACCCTATCAATGCGCGGTGCTGCTCCTATACCGGACATAGGGTATGACTGCATGTCATCGCCGTCATCCTCTTTGTTAGTACCGCCAAAACAATTGCATACGTTGACACCTCGGTAGCAAGCATAGACCCAATATATTAACAGACCGAGCAATATTGCACCAACCACGGAGCCTACAACCAAACCAACGAGCAGAGCAATGTGCTTCCCTTCATCTTTTGTGAAAGGTGATGGACTCGTGTGTGTCGGCTGAATAGTGTCAGAGACTGTTTCCGGAAGTGAAGATGTCGTGAAACGGGTCGACAAGCTTGTACTCAATACAGGTACAGAACTTGTTGACTCAGGCGTGTTAGATGTTGTGCTCGACGTGGGTTCAGTACTCGGTCCTGTGAATGACGCTGGCACGGATGTCTTGCTTGGTGGCACTGACGTACGAAATTTGGACTCTGAAGTGGTCAACGGCGGTACGATTTTAGTCGATGTAATGAGCACCACCGTTGTCGAGATATGGTGTGAGGGAGGTGGTGGGGGCTGTGGAGGTGGTGCTACAGCTTCTTGTCGATAGTGATGCAAAGGAGTTTCTGTGAGACGAGTAGCCGTGCCTCGATAGCTTGCCACCCAAGCACTAGTGTTGTTATAGATTCCGGCTATTGAGATGTACATTCTGGGTTTTGTCGAGTGTTTCCAGCTGCGGGTGCTGGATATTGCAAAAAGACGTGCGACCCGCTTTGCAGGAACAGTGCGTTTGTCGTTCTATAGAGTCACATCAGGTACCATTGAATGCGCACGTTTGTTGGCCCCAGTATAATGGTGAGGTGTGCAGAGCCATCGTGTTGACTTTGACAGCAACACTGCTACAATGCTGTATTTCCGCCTTAGTGACGTTGTGTTGAAACATTGCCGCTCACGCCTCGCACGGCTACAGTGAGGTGAGCAAGTCTTTTCGAGTTGGCACTATAATTCACAGCTATTCTACCGCTTCACATGTGTCTTTGCAGTACGAGTAAATCAAGGATCTTTACTTGAGTGCAAAACTAGAAGTGCAACAGCAGTTGACCACCACTTCACAATCGCCCCATTGTCGACGTGTGTCGTACGGTTTGTCATTCTTCTGCATTTGAAATACAACCAGTAAATCTCTAGGCTGTTAGCGGCAGCAAGGTAGTTGCCAGGCGCATTCCTCACTGCAGTATGACCCCTACGAAGGAGCTCGTGTTCAGTGATATACTGCGATCTCATCCGCGTCCAGTTACGCGATTGTGTGATGTAACGTACAACTCGGCAGATAGTACATGTCTGTATCCTTATATACAATGCTGCGCAGTATCTTATGCCTTTATTCGCAAGAGTCATGTAAAGAGCTGAAGCGCTCTAGTACTCCTAGCTAAGGAATAAAACGCACGCTCGCACGCAGATAGCAGGGCATACGGTGCATCAAAAGACGATCTCCTCCGTCCCAGCAGTTAGCGTCTTGGATAGCTCAGGCACCGGGACAGCGAATATTTAGCGAGAACGGCAAACGATTCCCAGCTGCGGACGAAAGTAGCCCCTGGCTCACTTTGACAATCTTGCAGATCCGTGAAAGTATCCATGTTTTGGATTGAAGAATGATTACTAGCACAATGCAGGGCATGGTTTAACCTCGTTTCTTCGAAAGCCTATGTATATCGCCACTGCAGTGCCAGAGATCATTGTTGAAGAGAATTATGAAAATGGTGGGCTTTGCATGACGTACTCGCATCCGCCATACTATCGGTCACATTGTTGAGGGATAATAGAGCTCAAGAACCAAACTACGCTCAGTCCCTTCGCCAACAGATTAGTGCTATAGTAAGGGATTAGGGTTTCGGCATGCGACGCAGCGCTCACAAGATCACAGATCGTCGTCATTCTGGATCCTTATTGTGCGCTCGAGGAGTTTCCTTCATCCGCGTCAGTCAACGCCACCTGGGCAGTGACCGCAGAATATCTCCACATATACAATCGGAGTTATTCAAGCGAAATGATTTGTCACATGAATGAAGTGTGCAGGTGATAATTGGGTCACTCTGGGACACTAGAATAGTCTGACACGTAGCTAAGTCTCTAGTGTGGACGATAGAGTTTGTGGGTTAGCGAGACGCTGCCTGCAGATAATAAACGCGTGGGAACCCAAATAAATGTGGAAATGATCACGAGAATCTACATGCAATGCTGGCTGCCAGCGTTGTCCAGGCAAGAGACACACATCCATGAATTTATGGCCTCAAATCGCCTTTATCTTTTTGCTGTGCTTATGCACGGCTGAAATTTCTCACACGAATGCAGAGCCGCGATCCTTGGGAGTAGCAGATATCCCACCATGTGGTGTACGTGTCAGGTTTTACAGCATCATCTAACTTAGTGCTGACGGTCACATAGCTCCAGTGCATGTTCACCACCGTTCCCGCGAGCGGATGCAGCCTCGATGACACCACCTGCGTTTGCAGCAATACCCATCTAGCGCAGAAGCTGTCAGCCTGTATGCTTGCGAGTTGCACAATGTCAGATACGCTCGGCGCTGTCAAAGTTCAAGCAGAACTCTGCAACCTTTCACAAGAGTCGAAGCGGACCGAAGTGTTTCTGAGTATGGGCATTGTGTATGCTGTGGCAGCTCTTCTGGTCGGTATGAGGATCTCTGGTAAAATCCTCACAAATCATGTGTCTATGGATGACTGGATCGTCGTTGCTGCTTTGCTCCTCTTAGCATTACCTGTCGGATGCGTTATGTCTATGACCAAGATTGGCTTTGGTAGGCATCTTTGGGATCTGCAGGACGGACAACTTCTACGCATCTTGCGATATTGTAAGCCCAGTTTGTAGTGAGTTCTGTGTCAAAGTATACTAATGAACATAGTCTGGATCGCCCAATCATTCTATGTTCTGGTTCTGGCCCTGATCAAGATCTCGCTCATCTACTTCTACCTCGAGATATTCACGTCCCGACAATTTCGCATTTCAGCTTATGTCATCCTCATCTACATCACGGTCAACAGTCTCATCATATTCTTTCTCACGATATTTTCTTGCAACCCTGTGTCCGCATTCTGGGATCGCGATAAGAAGGGCACTTGTCTCAATGTCCAAGCTCTGGCGTACGCAAATTCTGGTTCAGCCATCACACAGGACGTCATTCTCCTGATCCTACCCTTGGTCTTTCTACAGCACCTCCAAATGAAACGTAACCGTAAGATCGTCGTAGGCTTCATGTTCATGATTGGCACATTCGGCTGCATCGCCACCATGATTCGTCTAAAGGCACTTCTCGGTTTCAAGATATCGCTAGATCCTACTTGGGACTATGTTCCTTCTGTGATATGGACTGAACTTGAGCTTGCAGCTGGATTTGCTTGCGTCTCCTTGCCGACAATCCGCAAACTGGTTATTAGAATGCTGCCTCCCAGCTTCAAGAAGTTCTTGTCCACCATAACACGGTCGTCTCGTAGTCCGAGTAGCCAGGATCCGGTACCGAACCAGTCCCGGAGCTGGAGGAAGCCGGCTTCGTGGAAATACGTGGGCTCTGATAGCAAAAAGCATGATTCTACAGGAAGGAGTGATGGGATGAGTTTGCACTCTTATAACTCGAGAGCTCCGTCTGCACAAAACTACTTTGAGCCAAGCACTAAGGCTGCCTTCACGAAATTGCCATACTCGACAAAGTCTCTCAATATCGACTTTGATCATTCCAATACGTTGGAGTTGGGAGATTCAAACGAGCCCATCCTTGGCCGACCACTACCAAGCCATGGGAGACGAGATAGCCGACCAACAGCTTTTCCACCAGTGGCAGATATTGGGTGCCTACCGGATGGCTCCTGGTCAGATCCTGATGTAGCAGAGGAATCTGGGCGCGTTAGATACGCGCCATAAGCTCTTGTGTCCAATGCTTGGGAACGTGTCATGTCTTGCATGCAAGTATTCATAGATGAAAAACCGATAATGATGATAGTATTACGACAGGGTATTAACAAAACGCCAAAGAAAAAATTGCGCGCACACCGTTTCAGGTGGCCGCTGCAACAGCTGTCTTGTTATCTTGCTTCTGCTTGTCGGCATGGACCCAGGTAAGACCAAGTGCAAGCAAAATATCCATCCCTGGCGCCACATTGATGATGTCAATACGGTGTACATGTTTCCATTCCTCAAAGCGTTTTATGGTGACTCCGGGCTGGCCATTGACCATGACGCCCTTATTGGCTCCATTAACCTTGTTTTGCATCATTATTCGGTTCGACGATGCCGCTCTATCGTTGATCGTGATTTCTATCTCCTGTGAGCATCGACTTGAAGAGACCGGCAAGGCTTTTGTAGCGTACGATAGTCTGTTCCTGTGAGATTTTGTTTAAGTTTTAGATGCCATACTTCGATTCCATCGCCTCGCATGCCACGACTAAGGCAGATTTAGCTAGGATCCTCGCAGTCTAGATTGGATGTTGAAGAGCACAATTGCGCAGGGGACACATACTACGTCCGATTAGCGTAAGAACATTGTCTACAGGATGCAAGTAAAGTAGGAACGCGTCTAGTCAAGGTACTTGCAGACTACATATCACGAGCTACATACCTATTCATTGCCACTCCATGAGTGACGTTCTTTCACTATGCGCATCATTTCCTGGCCCTTCATGGTTTTGAAACTGATCATGTTCTTCTTCGTCTCAACAATCTCCATGAAAGGAGCGAGTGCCTCACCAGTAGGCGAGCAGAAAGAGATGAGATATGAGGCCTTGTCAGACCATGAATCACGACCCTTCGCAATGAAGCTCTCGGGCTTGGTAGCTATGTACCCAGGATAAAGAGATAAGCCGGGCTGGGGCAGTGGGGGGAGGTTTTGTGCCATTGTGCAGTGAGTATGAAAAGTACCCAAGAGAAGAGGCGAAGAATGTATGGTGATCAGAAACAGCAGAACATTGGGAAGGCGTTCGTGAGAAAGCTATATAATATGTTGCTGCCCTGTTCATCAGCATAGCCATTGTTTGGGTCGGAACCATCCGCGACGTCAGCGGCGCTTGTCGCAGCATCGAGCCTAGTTGGTCGAAAGTCGTGAGGCGATGCAGCATCGCTTTTGCCGGAACGGGCACTAGAGCGACCACAAAGCCTCAACCCTTCTCAAATTAGCAGAACGCTACATTTGAAGCGGTATGATGATATAATTGTGCCTTTGCGCTGCATGGATGCAGGCGGTAAGAGAGAGAATGGCATACCGTTACGATAAGGATGTGTGATTAGCGAACGCCATTAGCTACATACAGTTGTTGTCCATCTTCGTTCTATGTACATTATTCCAATCCTTCCATCTACAGCCCCGGCCCGCGATAAGATTTTGATGTTGCTCTACTCATATCTCTTTACTGGCATCTGGAATGTCTTGCGACCGCGGATGAACCAGTGTCCTAAGGCACCCAGCACGACCGCACCGAAAATCGGCCCGGAGTAGTTCATGTTATCCTTGGTGACGGGCAGAACCTGTGGGAAAGGCATCCAAAGGACAACGTAGACCAAGTAGCACAGCGCGAAGATGTTGACTGGAATACCAATGGCGCCCATTGTAAACGGCCCATATGGGGGCGCAGGACCGCGTAGCTTTCGAAGCAAGATAAACAGGATCGGGAAGAAATATGACACGTGCAAAGCCAAAGCTTGCAAGGAAATAAGCGCATTGAAGGCTGTTGTACTTGCAATGTAGATGAGAGACAAACATGTGACGATGGTGCCGATCAGGAGCAGGGCATTGAGAGGAAGATGGAGTGTCGGATGTACCTGAGAGCACAGGTTAGATTTGTTAGTGACGATGATGATATATGACTTACATATGCAAAGAACTCCGAGAAGGGCAAGCCGTTGTCTCTTGCGAATACCCAGACCAAGCGAGAAACTGAGGCAAAGATGTTGAACAAGGCGAGGAAAATGACGATGGCAACCAGCGAGATCAGCACATTGGCGGCCACCTTGGAGCCCGTGACGCTATAAATGACCCAGAGAATCGGTAGAGGTGAGGAGATAATTTCCTCATCCAACGGACCCATGTAGAAAAGGAGGATAGTAGCAAAAGCGATCAGCAGGATCGAATTGACGACACAAGTGGCCATGATGCTTCGCGGAACTCGAGTGCGCACCTTCTTAACCTCATCGCCTGGGTGCTGTCAGCTCTAGCCATGAATCTCTTAACACCGACTTACACATGTGAAGGACACTATCGGCACCAGTGACTGAAAATGTCATGCTGAGCAGACCGAGACCCCAGGAGACGCCCGGACTGTTCCATCCGGACTCTTCCCAAGTCAAAGTCTTGAAAACAAAGTTAGGGTCGCTCCGCGGTCCGAATACGATGAGAACGATGATGAAAACGATGAAAAGGCCAACATGGAGAAGACCACCGATCATCTCGAACGCATCGATCACTTTGCGGAACCATAGGTTGAACATAAAAGGAACCACCATGACCGCAATCATGATAAGACTGGTGTGCCATCGCTCAGGAACATAGTTCTCGTTGTTGAAAATTGCCAAGGAGGTGATCATGTTTGCAAGAATAGACGGCGGTCCGCTGCATGCAAAACACCATGCAGCCGTGGTAATCCACCCTATCTTCTGGTCAGTGATGCTTTTTGTGGGAGGTGGCTCGACAAACCTTGCAATAGTCCCCAGAATCTTGGGGCAGCGGGTGCGAGATTGGCGGACCAACGGTATTGTGCTCCGACAGTAGGATCTCTGCATGACGCGATAAATTAGCTTCGTTGTGCTGGAGAGAAAAGCATACACACATTGATGCCAATTCAGCCAGCGAGAAACCAACAGCGCAGGCCCCTGCGCCGGCCAGTAGAGAGCCATAAAAGATCGACGCTGGACCGCCATTGGTGAGTGCGAATTGGAAAGTGACGGCGAACGATTCCCACGAAGCGAGAATGATGACAGCGAAGTTTACAACCGCCGCCAAGTTGATGTAGCGCTGTTATATGGTCAGGTGCGTAAGCAAGGAGTGACTTCCTTGAGGGGACATACTTCAAGACCGCTGGCCTGCTGACGATTTGCAGTCTGCAGCTCTGGCGTAAGGGAGTTGGGCTTTTCGGTTCTGGTGCCCTGCTCCACCACATCCATATCGGTCATTTTGTATTCGCTGATCCCCGCCATGATTGGATGAGCTTCCAATTGATGGCACTGTGCCACAAAGAAACTTTCGTGGAGGAGTCTTCGACAATTCGCAACCCCGCGCTTGTTGAGGGAAAGGGATGATAAACGTCTGGAAGCGGTGCAACGTCAGCTGGAAAATTGATTGGCGACCACCTGTCCAGTATGCACGACCCGACAGCCAAGCCAACGGGGCTTGCGGCATTTGACAACATACGAGACGTGACTCGACCCGACCGGACTGCGTTCGGTACAATTTTCTCGAATATGCATAGACTTGTCCATGATTAGCTAGAATCGTGCTTGACGCGGCAGGTGTCAGGATTCTATGAAACGACTATGTCTGATAGGGAGCAGATGAGCAAGCTGCTGCGTAGACGAGATGCAACCCCCAAGGACCCAGCAAATAGGCTTCTTAGATTCCGTGCCGCCCGCATGGTTCCCGCACAGGTGCTCGGCACCTTAGCTGATAATCGCTTAGCGACACGAGCGCGGATGCGGGTCGGCCACCGGAAGTCATTGGTCCGCCGCCCCTTCATTGGCCTGCCCAAGCGACGAGGACTCGAGAAAGGATTGCCTTGCTTGAAGAGCGACTGTGAGAGATTGGCCATGGGAAGACGAAGTGCTCTCGGCGTCCGTGAAGTTGTTGGACCTGGAAGGCAGGAATCTGAAGTCGATAGACACACAGTAAGTCATTGATGTTGAAAAGCACTTGACTAGACCTGTTGCAGGCTGTTGGTGAGACTCGACATTGCGGCGAGCATCACCGCGCTGTGCCGCAAAAACAAACGCCCTGCATGATCGAGGCTGAGCGCTGATGCATGCGGCCACTGTTGGCTGATCCTCTGACCCGAGGGATCGTTCTCACGCACGGGCGGTGACTTGGGCTTGAACATCATCAAGCCGGTGGGGCCGTCCAAAGTCGAGACGACTCTCCACAGCATACTTCAGACCCACAACAGGAGCTTGACATCGCGACTAGCATCAGTCAACCCTTATGACGCCTGTCCGGAGAGACGATGGGGTTCGACTTGCGAAATCCACAGCAGGAGGCTTTGCTCTTGTGTCTTTATATTCCTGGATGGTCATAACCCTCGGTGTTACTCTGGCTCGTTTCATAAGAGGCGTCATCGTCCACAAGACAAAGTTTGGCCCAGACGATGCAGCAGCTCTTGCTGGCACGGTATGCTAGGCGTCGATGAATCTTCTCGAACCAAACACTGAAGTGAATCAGGTCATATATATTGGCGTCGTCGTAGGTTGGCAGTACACGATAAATGCTGGGCTTCAGGAAAGCTCTGCAGCTCTCGACCAGAAAGATGGCGTTCTTTTCTCCAAAGTGAGCACTCATAGATCTGATGGATCTGTAGTACCACGGCTAAGGATTGTAGGCTCTTTTGGCGACGCAGCTCCTCGAAGTGGTTACTATAAGCTTCGCGAAGCTGTCTTCAGCGTGCCTTATGGAACGTGTAGCGCCCCAGTCTCGCCGGTCGAGAACGGTTCTCTTTGCCATGGTGGGAGCCTGGACCGTGTTTGCATTGTTCGTCATGTCTTTCCGATGCGCCATTCCCACTGGATCGAGCCTCGTACCCCTACATTGTGGCAGTAGCGGCCCCTTGATCGCAAGCATATCGTTCAATGTGGTCACCGATCTGGCTCTTGCTGTCTGGCTGTTCCCGACCCTGGTATCGCTGTCATTAGACAAAGAAAAGCGGTTGACAGCTATGGTGCTGTTCGGGTCGCGTGCAATGTAAGTATGAGGAGTTCTGACACCGCTCCTACTGACCCATAGCAGAGTCCCTGTAGTCTCAGGAGGCCAGATTTGGGCAGCGATCAAGGCTTTTCCTTCAGATGATCTTGCTGGTAAGTCGCGTCCGCAAGACTTACTTTGAAACTAAGGAAAAAAGGTACGATGATCAACTTTGGGATTTTGAGCCAGTAAGTCCAGGGCACACCACTCCATCAGCCATGAAACTGACCACATCTAGTGCTGTCACGAGTCTCTCGATCATCACCGCGAGTCTGCCAAGAGTCAAACGTATCCTCGGCGTTGGAGGCAGCGGCATGCTCTACCCCGAAATCCAAGCCTCCGAGCTCACTACCACTCGAAAAAGCGGCAGCCGGCATACCTTGAGCGACAACGTCCTCAAGCTCGTGCCGTCGGGATCGGGAAAGTTCACAACGACCATCACCTCGAAGGGATCGAACAACAAGCTGAAAGGCAGAGCTATATCAGAAGAACGTAGAGTGGTAACCCAGGGCAATAAACAGGCTGAACACACAAGCACGTCGAGCTTGATAGATCCAGATGAATATGAAGGGGTGATGTTGGAGCGAGAGGTGCACGTGGTAGTGGAAGACAGAGACGCGCAAAGCCTTAATAGACCTAGAACATGACAAGATTACGAATTTAGACCAGACATTCATACAAAACACAATGGTCTTCTAACACAAACTATACCATATCTGGACATGATGTAGTCCATGTATTGTAAATTCTCCCTTTCGCATCACTAGTCGCTCTCGTTGCCGCAAGCACAAGCCTCTCCAACATTGTTTTCCCTTCCACACTCAGGGCAGATCCACCTCTTATCGCGGTCGATCGGGCCTTGCTGACTGACAAGGTGTATAGTCTCGCGAGTAGTCATTTTTGAGTGGATGAAGTATAGGCTGTAGATGTCAGACCGATCTCACCAATTCAAGTGAACGAATGGTATGGACGTACTTTGTTTGATTCGATCGTTTGGTCAAGCTAACTGGTCTTTTGCCAAAGTGTGATCGTATGGTGGTACTATTTACTAGCTGATTTCATTTAAGGAATGCGAAGGACGACTGACCAAACTCCATTTAAGTACTGGTTTGGAGTGTGGATGTAAGCATTTGCTGCAACACAAACACCAGGAGACGTGTGTGGTACGCATGCATCATCACTTCGCTGTCCAACAAGCTACGATCTCGTTCTGCTGGCTAAACGTCAGCATTGCAAACAAAGGCGACACTTGTATTTCTATTGTCCAGTGGCTTTGGGTGCATACTCATTTCGAATCCCGATGTAGTGGAGTTAGAAGACATCGATATTGAGTGTCCGACGTCAACGAAGGTACAAGTTGCTGGTACATGTCGTGCCACAATGTGACTACTGTCGCGGAATCCACTAGGAAATTGAGTGGACGACTATCCTCATCGTTGAGTTTGTCGTCATATATGAAGAGGATGGTTTCTAATGACAGACCACCGGCGTATTTCAACCTCTGTGGAATAACATGCGTCCTATGCAATTACAATCGCGATCTTAGTAGATAGCCCTGCTGACGTCAGGGGTAACTGGAAGATGACTAGTATAGCAATCATATATTGTCGTATCTAGGAAAGATGTAACAGATCATCGATGTAAAAGCGGTCGGTGTACAGAACCATGCTGATCCAGGAGGAGTGGGAGGTTCAGTACGTTTCCGAAAAGTTGAGAGATCGCCGTCTGGGTTGAGTCGCATATTGTGAAGCTGAGTGAATGTCTTCGCACATCGCTTTATGGTAAGACGACTAGCATGCACCCGTGTCGTCACTGTCTCGTAGCCTATTCAGACACTAGTCATGCGCCCCACATCTTCGTATGCCTGTCTTTCACTACGACGTGGTATACATAGTATGTCTGCCCACGGCCGCTTACAGATGTACCCGTTCTGGCTCCACGTTCGCTGCATATACAAGTGGTCATTTTCGGAGTCAAGTTGTTGTTATTTGCAAAAAGTCTAGTCTATCTTTCGCTCTCCAAACGCCACTGATGCTTCTATGCACAAGTCGTATTATAATCGTACAATGGTATTACACGTCGTCCAGGCTGACGAGCGGATGGTGCTCGAAATATCTCAACAGAGTTTGGTACAACACCAGCATGGTGCCTGACTGTACGCTAGTCCACACGGCTCGTGGACCGACGCCTCGGAACCAGCCAGCTATGCCCTCTGTCTTGTAGATGATTTTCAACCCTGTCATGACGGAGGAAGTGTCGAGCGTGGCAGCGCCATGAGCTTTCAGCGTGGTTGAGGGAGAAGATGTAGAGATGGGTCGGGAATGCGAGGAGAGAGGATTGTTTGTTCTGGAGGGAGTTGAATGCTTTGCAGACGCTGTGGGCGATAGCGAAGGGTGTGGTGCCTTGGTCGCGCTGGAGGCTGTGTCGTTGTGCTGCGTCTGGATGCGCGTTTTGACCACATCGAGCGGAGTGGTAATGACTCCTGCCATGCCGCCTGCACTCGCTGCAGTAGCTATCTCAAGGGGCAGGCCGATGTTGTTGGAGCACATGTGGCGCTTCGCACTCTCGCGGAGTTCTTCGTAGAAAGCGAACTGTAGGGCCGAGAAGGGCAGGTCGCGCCAGAGGGTCGCCTTGTAGCCATGGAAGAGGGCGCTGTATCCTTCGACTCTGGCAATGGTCCGCGCTGCGTGGAGCGTGCCTCGGTAATTGTATCCCGAGTTGAAGTAGGGGTTGTTGTATCGGCCCTGCAGCTGCAGTCGCGTCTTCAGTACCTCGGACGGCACATAGGCGGGAGCGGCAGCGAGATCGGCGAACAAGCCTGTGGTGTGTTAGAGGTCGCTGTGCACGTAGGCGGCACCAAGGAGGCGGTACCTGCTGCGAAGTACGACACGGACGGCGCAATGCCACAGTCTATCATGGTCCGCTTGCTCCACTCGTATGCGCCGAAGAAGCACACGGTGCCAGCGAAGGAGCCCAGGAAGGCAGGCTGTACGCCGCCGTACAAGCCTTTGCGGAAGCCCTCCTGCCGCCATATGGTGTAGTATGTGTTTCCCATGGACGTGTATTTTGGCGGCATGTGGGGGTCGCCCTGCTGGCGCGTCTTCACCGTGTCGAGCGAATGCATCAGCATGTCGCCTGTCGTGCCCCCAATGCCTCCCGCTAGCATTGCCTGCCTGTCGTCAACTCCTGCCCGCATTGCCTATGTGTGTTTGCCCCTAGATGCTCACGTGTAGATATGGCGGCCGCGCTGCCTCGTCGTCTATCTCGTCCGACATGACGGCACCCACTGCATCCGCCACGCGCGATTCCACCTCTTGCATAGTGCTGGCATCGTTCCTCCAGTCGTCCTGGACCAAATTGGTTGCGGTGCCTCCGGTGGTGAGCAGATTGGCTACACGGGCAAATACCATGAGCGTAGAAAGACGGCGTGACTACAACAGCAGATGCAGAAAACAACAGAGCAGGTGCAGGAAGCAGATAGGGCGGCCGAGGGTAGTGTAGGGTGCAATGCGTGACGTTGCTACTGCCTCTGCGTACAGAGCCTGCGTGCTGGCATTCTCAAAATTTCGGCCAAGCCCGGACCGACGCCATGCAGTCAGTCTCCATCAGTTATCGCCAGCACAAGGACCAGATGACGCCCTGCACCGACGCCCCGCCACACCCCTCGCCGAGTGCCTGCGCGAACACAGCCTGGGAGCACACAGACATCTGCACCATGCGTGACCGAATCCGTAGTCACCGTGAGCCACTCGCATGGCTTATGTACCCAATGTAGCTAGCGTCCACGTGATCCCAAGTCTGCTCAATGTTTACACGACGCTACGCGCCAGCAGGTATCAACACTTCATCATCCCAGCGCGTCTCCCACCACCACCCTTACCGTCTTTGGATACTGGAAACCTCTGATCGCATCAGTTGCGCGACTTTTTTTGATATCAATAAACATGTCTCATTCCTGGTTGCAGCGCAAGAGGAAAGGCGAGCTGCAGGAACTCGCGCAGA
The DNA here is from genome assembly GCA_003501895.1 of Phaeosphaeria sp. A1 3.1a. Taxonomy (NCBI): domain Eukaryota; kingdom Fungi; phylum Ascomycota; class Dothideomycetes; order Pleosporales; family Phaeosphaeriaceae; genus Phaeosphaeria; species Phaeosphaeria sp. A1 3.1a. The sequence goes on from QVXC01000043.1 coordinate 23,981, forward strand.
AGGCTGGTCTGCCTGAGTATGTATAGACACGGCACGCGTGGATGACCGTGGCTGACTCGTGCATCGCAGGGCTGATGGCTACCTCAAAGACGATTTGGTTGAGTTGCTAGGGAAGCATCTCAACTCCAACGAGTCGTCATATGCCAAACACGCAGAATTTCGCGACTACTATGGGCGCACTGGCTCGCCCATCAAGCGCGAACGCGCCTCGCCTGAGGCTGTGGCTGTGACCAAGACGCGTCGTCGGACTCTGATCAAGGTTCCCTCGTAAGTCCAATCGCATATACCCATACGCGACGCACGCAGGCTAATTACTTCCCTATAGTGAGGAGCCAACACCAGACGCAAGTGCTGGCGCAAGTAGCACTCCAAGCGCACTTGTCGCGCGCACACCTCGTGCAGTGTCTCGTCGCGTGTCTGAGATCCTGTCGGAGGTTGACATTCCCGCTTCGCCCGCCCAACTCGCTGAAGTGGCCGATCAATCGTTCCAAGTTGTGAAGGCAAGGACAACCGAGCTGTGGAACCAAACACGCATCGACTACTTCCGCGAACTCGTCCGAGAAAACGCCAGCTCCGTTGCCACGATCCAGACTCTCATTCTGCTTCTCGAAGCTGCTGGTCTCCAGTGGAACACCCTTCAGACTACACCAACGTTTGCCCTCAACGAAAATCTCTCAACATGGACGAACAGCCAATATCTTTTCATCCCCGACTTCTTGGCGCTGCTCACAAGCGATTGGTGGGCTCCAGCCACGCTCTGGTCCTTGACGAGTTGGGTGCTCCCTCTGGTCTTCTCCTACTTCTTCAATTTGACTCTGCGCTCCAACACCAATCGCAAGTCCACAGACCGTCAATACCCAGCAGACCCGCTCACCTTCAACATCATGAAGGCTGTTCTTGCCTACAGCGCATATCGCATCCCCACCGCCAGCCCTGCTTTGGCCGGTGTTCCCGGCAGTGTCGAGCTCCATAATCTGAGCTGGGGACCCTTCTCTGCAGGCACGGTCGATGTTGTGCGCAACAATGTCCCTGGGAGATATAATGGATTGCAGATTGGAGCGGTTGTAGGTGTCTTGGTCAGCTTGTATGACGCCGCGCTGAAGAAATGATTTGGCGTCGTGTGGCGTGACATTACATGACTGGCTACGATGATACGTAAATCGATTGACTGGGGTTCCAGGCGTTCTTTCGGAGGCTTTTGGGTATGGGAGATGGAATTATTGGACCGAACGAGATCTCAACGCCTCCCACCATTCTTATCTCTTTGGGGGTCCAGATTTGATATCCACTGCTTGTCGTTTCGCAATGTCGAGACCCTCAGATTACGCAGAAATACACTTGTTTTGCTTGAGGTGTCTGTGGTCGATCCAGTGTCGGTGCAGGTGCTACGAAGCATGCACAGGTCCGTTGGTATCTGTCACACATGCGCGGTGAGCAATCAATGTCGCGCCGTCCTCCGCGTCTAAGGAAAAATTGCGGACCTTCTTGGACGTTACCTGTCAAGAGAGCGCAAAACCTCGCCCTGCCCCGGATTCCGGCTAGGTCCGACATCGCTTCATTGAGGCTTGAGGTTTCTCCTCCGCGTTTTCGCCCCACCTCCACAACTTAGCGAAGTTCTTCAACCTTGGCAAATCCCGCAATGAACATTGCTGCTTTTCATCAGAATAGACTCATCTCTCTGAACGCGCTCGAGACGTCTCAGGCGCACTTCAGGCCGTCTCCTCTAGCTACACGGAAGCTTCTCCTTCTCCCAAGCTGTTTGCCACTGCGACTGGACGAGCTCGTTGAATTTGCCAAGATGATCGTCGGATCCATCGTGAGAAGATCAGTTGACTACCCCATAACCTGTTGCGGTCCGGCTATCCATTTCCCTGGCCCATACAGATAATGCACGGCGCCTCCACAAGGGAAAACATAAGTAAGGTTACTCCCCACTTATCTCTGTCGAATCTCCGACTGATTTCACAGACTTGAGTGAGGCATTACCACAATCGCGAAGATGAGTTCCAGCACCAAGACAGAGCAGCAAGGCGACCTGGAAAAGGTCGGCGTCATGACAAGCTCAGATGCGAGCCCAGTCCCCAAGTCCGCGGAAGAGAAGAGACTTGTCCGAAAGATCGATCTCTACCTCATGCCATCGATCTGGTTCTTATACCTCCTCGCCGTAAGAGCCTCACCACCTCATCATATTTCCATACTTACGTCGACACAACAGTACATGGACCGCTCCAACATCGGCAACGCCAAAATCGCTGGCATGGAAGAAGACCTCAACCTCTCCTCCACGCAATATTCCCTCGCCATCAACCTCTTCCAAGTAAGCTACATCATCTTCAGCGTACCTTCCAACATGGTGCTCGCACGCGTGCGTCCCAGCATCTACATCTCCACGATAATGTTCTTGTGGGGCATCGTGGTCGCCGCAAAAGCCGCTATTCGCACGCCTGCTCAGCTTTGGGGGTTGAGATTCGCTCTCGGCGCCCTCGAAGCTGGTTTCTCTCCCGCCGTGTTCCACATCTTTAGTATGTGGTATCGAAAATCCGAACAGACCAAGCGCTTCATGGTGTTCTGGATGGCTGGTATCCTGGGTAGCGCTTTTGGTGGCGTACTTGCAGGCGCCATTGCATCTGGATTGGACGGTGCTCACGGCATCCCCGGATGGAGATGGCTTTTCCTCGTCGAAGGCGTGATAACATGCGGCTGCGCACTTCTTGCTCCCCTCATCCTCCTCGACTATCCCGCCACGTGCTCCAAGTTCAATTTCGAGGAGCGCGAATTGGCGGTGAGCAGGCAAGAACTCGATGGACAGAACATCAATGTCGAGAAAGAGAGGAGGATGAAGATCACAAAGGCGCTGTGGTATGCGATTACGACGCCGGCGCATTGGATTATCTTCGTCACGTTCATGACTGTGGACGGAAGTTTTTCGATTGCGTATTTCTATCCTACGCTTGTCGAAGGCCTGGGCTACGAAAGCACAATGGCGAATTATATGACTGCACCGCTATATCTCTGCGCTATACCAGCTGCAATTGCGCTCTCGATCTTCGGCGACAGAAACCCGAGTAGACGAGGATACTATCTCGCAGGAGCGATGCTGCTGGGTGCTATCTTCTCGGCGGTCACGGCTGGCGTGACAAATTTTACGGCAAGATATGTATTATTGTGTTTTCTAAACATGGGGCTGTATTGTACGATTCCGTTGGCATTGGCGTTTAGCACGACGAGTATGGGTGCTGTCGAGCCGGAGATCAGATCCATCGCCTTAGCTTGGATGAGTGCGTTAGGGAACCTTGCCCAAGTATATAACAGCTACATTTGGCCGGATAGGGATGCGCCAAGGTATGTGACTGGATTTGCAACATATGCGGCGCTACTGACGCTGGGAGCGGCGTTGTATACTGGTGGAACATTGTATTTCAAGAAGAAGCCATTGAAGGCGAGGTTGTAGATATCGTTTAGATGTAGGACTGATAGAGATGTCTTGTATGGCTTGTGTTGATATTGCTGCTTTAAGTGAATGCCTCCTTATTCACCTCTACCCGCTCCCCAAAGCTCATCGGTTCTCCCTCTTTATGCTTCCTCACATTGCCCACTGCCTCTTCATAAATCTCCTCATACACATCAAGTCCCTGATGACTCTTCCCCAACGCCCCAAACAAGGCATCCAGCGCTGGCCTCGATACAGAACCGAAATTTCCCAACCACTTCTCCTCAATAATCTCCTTGATATTGATCCCCCAGCCCAGCTTCTGCGCCAAGATCTCATGCGCCCTACGCTGGCTCATCAAATGAGGTCCACACAGACAAAGCGCCTTCGCTTTCCCTCCTTCTTCATCTGGCTTTTGGAATCGTGGTTCAGCGAGAAGAGCCCCACACACAGTGTCAATGTCATTTGGGGCCAGGTAATCGACCTTGACGTCTGAGTAGAGCAGTCCCACTTCGCCACGCTTGACATCTTTCAGGTTCCAAAAGACGTTGGAACTGAAATACGCAGGCCGAACAGCTGCATAAGCGTGTCCCGCAGCGACGAAGTCATCCATATCAGAATCTCTTGGACTCCTGGCCACTTTGTATGATGACAGGAAGACGACGTGTTTAATGCCTGCTTCTTTTAGAATGCATTCCGAAAGTAATGGACCACCCCTAACCAACAGTACACGAGGAATTTTGGTGCCCCCTTATTGTAAACAATGAAATGCATAGAATGCAGCTAATCAGGCAAGCATCTGAGGCTGCATATTCGCGGGGTAGACCTATGAGATCATGACTTGGTATCTTAACCAGAACTACGGTGATCTATCCGGGACTACGGAGGTCCTACCGGGCCACTTTTTGGAATATGTGACTGGCTGGGGGTGGTCCATTACTTTCGGATAGCACCGTTAAAGCTGCGCACCATGGCCGTGGGCCGTAGTCCGAAGAGGGTTCAGGTGTTGATCATGTCACGCTAGAGCGCGTCGCTAGCGTGATCGCCCACGCGATTCCTCCTGCCTCGCGTTGAGCATTTTGGACATTCTCATACACTTCGTGGACTCCACATCATGGCGCCACGTAAAACTCCTGCGAAGGCAAGCAAAGCGATCATGCCTTCCCAGAAATCTAAGACGATCACGTTCACGATCGCAACTCCTGAAGAGCCCCAATCAGCAGCACTACCGCCATCACGTGCTCATCACGCAGCCTACCATTACCCGCTTCTCCTGAAAGACCATGCTGGATGTGAAGCCCTGCTTGACTGGTTCAGTACAGTGGAAATGACGCGAAATATGCCGTGGCGCAAGCCATGGATCGACCCAAAGGAATTTGAAGGCAGTGAGGAGGAGTTCGGGAAAGCTCTCGGTCAGAGGGCATACGAAGTCTGGGTGAGCGAAGTTAGTAAGTAGATCAGAACCAAGTACCTATCGAAGTGATTCTTACCATGTTTTCAGTGCTTCAGCAGACTCGAGTATCAACAGTCATCCCCTACTTCAATAATTGGATTTCCAAGTGGCCAACAGTGCAAGATCTTGCTGAAGCAAAACATGACGACGTACTGGCAGCCTGGAAAGGATTGGGCTACTACTCGCGGGCGACCCGACTACATGAAGGCGCTAAAGCAATGATTGCAAGATCTGAATCTACTGGCTCATCTTGTCCCCTCCCAAGCAAAGCAATTGATTTGCAAGACTTCCCTGGCATTGGCAGGTATACTGCAGGCGCTGTCTCAAGCATTGCTTTTGGCGAAGCGGAGCCTGTGCTTGACGGCAATGTAGCACGGGTGCTCAGTCGTCAACTTGGCTTGTACATGGATGCAAAGGACAAGAAAGCGTCAGATGTTCTGTGGGAGGAAGCCGGCCGTTTGATCAAGTATGTGGCGACCTTGTCGGAAGCAGACGCAAGTGCCATTCCAGGAAATTGGAATCAGGCAATGATGGAGCTCGGTTCCACCGTCTGTACACCGAAACCACAATGCGCTGAATGTCCCATCCAGTCAACATGCAGGACATTCAGCGAAGGCCAATTACTATCGAACCATCGACAGTCCACGATGGTAGTCCCGGATATCGAGGACTCGTGCAAGCTTTGCGAGACATTGACCTCTGAGGAGCTGACCATCACGATGCCAGACGCGCCGGAGGAAGGGTATGAGGCCGACACTACACAACCAGCGAAGAAGCGGAAAACCTCAGCAAAACAAAACAACACCATCTCAAACTACTTCGGCGTTGCTTATGGCAATGTAGGTGTAAAACCGTCCACTGTCAATGAAGAGGGTGCGGATGCCAAGAGTTCTGGCAAGACTGAAGTCGCCAATAAGCGCAAAGCCTCCCCGCTCACCACCAGCACAGGAGCCCGCGTGAACTCGACAATTGCTTACTGTGCATTGTTTCCAAAAAAGGTGGCGAAAAAGAAGGCAGCCGAGGAAGAATGCGTGGTCTGCATTCTCGAGGCGTTCTCGCATGAGGGGCAAAGCAAATGGCTCATTGAGCAGCGACCAGCCAAAGGTATGTGATATTGACGTCGTCCTGCGAGCATCGCATCTAACGGCGAACCTAGGTCTGCTCGCATCATTGTGGTACGTAAGATGGTTCATTGCCGGGATTCCTTCCAGGTTTGGCTCGGCGTGCAGCTTTCGGACCTTCGCATTGCATTATCGGCTATCACCATGATACTGACTCCTCAACCATAGGCAATTCCCGCAATGCACACTTGAGACGCCCGACAGTACGCCCGAACTTCGCGAAAGCTCGGCCAAAAAGCATCTATCAGGTCTCAAGCTCGACAATATCAGCATCGTCGATGCGTACCTCGAAAAGGGCTACGCGCCACTCGTGCATGTGTTCACTCATATAAGGCTTACGATGCACACACTGCACTACAGGATACAGCATGACGAGTTGAAGAGGCTTGGCGACAACTGTGCCGGGTCGTCTGCTCGGAAATGGGTTTCTACCGACCACATGGACCAGCAAACATTGTCCACAGGCATGCAGAAATGCTGGAAACTCGTCAAAAAGAGTGACTGAGACCGTGCCGCTACCGCATCCTCGGCAGTCATGTCTCGGGTGTCCCACCCCACGCAACGTTATCTCGCCAAGAGATACGGATACACAACTTGGCTTCCGCTCTCCGCCTCCTTGGCACGGTCCACTGCTCCTTACAAAGCCTGGGGCAACGGCATGATAAGGAGACATGGTCTTGCCTCCACTATACCGTACATGGCGCTGTGTTCCTATCCATGGTGGTTTTCGAGCAGCGGGAAAGATCTCATTGGACAGTGCCACGACTGTGACACTGATAGGCGCGAATAGGATGTAGCTAGATTGCGCGGCTTAGACGCGTGAGAAAGTCGTATACATGGAGGTACGGCCGCGTGCTGACCACGGTACATAACCGTGTGTCCGGTCCTACTCGCATCCTCGTAGTTCCAGACACCAACGATTCTCTCCCGACGTATCACGAATAGCTAAGATGGCGGAAGTGCCAGCTCCTACGCCCATTGTCGAATGGCCGGACTACTCTGTCATGCCTACTGGAGGCGATGTCATGACGCAGGATCTCAATGCACCTTACGACAAGGGCGATCTCTGCTGGATGCTTGTTAGCACGATTCTATGCTGGTCAGTCTCAAAGAAACTGATTGAAGCGTGTAATTAACATTGCCCAGGCAAATCACTCCTGCCATTGGCTTTCTATATGCCGGAATGCACAGACGCAAGGCCGCCTTGACTATGATATTCCAGAGCCTGTTTTGCGCCTCAGCAGTTGGGATTCAATTTTGGGTGTACGGTTACTCTCTTTACCAGTCACATACGACGGGACCATTCATTGGAGATCTCTCGAAGGCCGGCCTGCACGGCGTGCTCGGCTACCCGTCTCTTGCCAACTCTGATATCCCTGATATCTTGTATGCTTGTTTCGGCTTCACCTTCGTGACAGCCACAGCCATGATTCTGGCAGGAGCCATGCTCGAGCGTGGCCGCCTGTGGCCTTCTATGCTTTTCCTGCTCTGCTGGACCACTTTTGTCTACTATGTCCTGGCCTACTTTGAGTGGAACAGCAGTGGCTGGCTTTATAAGCTTGGCGTATATGACTTCGCAGGCTCTGGACCAGTCCATATCGCGTCTGGCTTTTCTGCTCTGGCATGGGCAATCATGCTAGGTCCACGCCACGATCCCCATAACGAGTCTCATCACCCGAAGATGTGTCACTTCAAGCCACACAATCCGTTCTTGGTCGGACTAGGCACAATCTTGATTTGGTTCGGATGGTATGCATTCAATGGTAAGTCTGAGCAAGAACCGACCATAGATGTAGAACAAAACGCTGACAATATATAGGCGCGTCTACTGCCAACATATCAATCCGTTCGATATACGTGGTGTGCAACACCAACCTGGCAGCCTGTGGAGGTGGCATAGCTTGGACGCTTCTTGAATATGCATTCTCAGGCAAATTCTCCATCATCGGTTTCTGCTCGGGCATCATCTCAGGCCTTGTCGGCATCACGCCAGCAGCAGGCTTCGTACCCATTTACTTTGCCGCGCTGGTAGGGGCTCTCACCTCATGCTGCTCATATTTCACCGTGAAGTACAAGTATCTTCTTCGCATCGATGAAGGCCTGGATATCTTTGCCATCCATGGAGTTGGTGGCTTTGTTGGCGATATTCTCACAGGCTTCTTCGCTGCCGACTTCGTGCCGGCCATGGACGGCGTGAGCAATACATATGAGGGTGGATGGTGGAACCACAACTGGAAACAGATGGGGTACCAGCTGGCTGCGGCATGCACTTGTGCCCTTTGGTCGTTTACCATTTCCATCATCCTGCTCTTCATCATCAACAAGATTCCTGGGTGCCACATCAGAGCGACTGAAGATGAGGAGCTGCTGGGCCTGGACTACAAATACTTTCATGATGCCGAGGGAGACATGATGGTGCTGACGGGCTATGGGGCTGCGACGCCGGGCATGACAAGGTCGGGTGCTGTTAGCGACGCTCCGAGCCACGAAGGAGTTGACGTTCCTGTCTCGGCAGAGAAGCGTGATTGAATAAGATCCTCTCATGCTGTACTACAGGCCTGAGGACAGTGGAGACAAGATGGAATAAGAACCACGGTATTGTGCGCCATAAGCGCAGGTATACCCATTGCGCTTTGTTCATATACACCTGGGGTCCTTCCACTTTTTCACCCGTGCTAAAATTAGTCTTTTGAAGCTTCACACGTGGTCTCGCGAGCTATACCATCTGTTGCCTTGTCTCCGGCTTTTTACACGCGGTTGTAAGCACGATGACGACGAAGGAGCGAGCTAAGAAGGACCCTGCTCAGCACATTCCGACGAACAAGCCGGGACTGTCATGTATTCGAGGCAAGCCGCCAACATGTCTGTCACTTCATCGAGATGGTCCTGTACAGGTTGTTGCATCTCTGGGAATCTGAGCGCCCGATTGATCGTCATCCCCAGCTTCGCGCAACGATCCACTTGCCAAACTCTAACCACTCCACCAACCCAACGCCTTTCCCACTTGGTATCTTCTCATTTCCCTGGGCCATTAAAAGCAACACGCCTAACCCCAATGTGGGGGCATATGGTCATCTATCGTGCCTTCCCTAGCCTCCATCTGGCTAATTCCCTTGCACCCAGCCTGCAGAGCTGCAGGTACCGAGGACCGTGACATTTAATAATCTGTCACGTTCCCGCCTCGCGAAGGGATCGCGTGTTCATCGCTTCATTTCACGGAACAACAACAACGAGTACCTCGACCACGACGACGCATACGAGACTGAGGCTATTTCAAGGCAAGATGAAATCATTTGCCATCAGCAGCCTCGTCGCGCTCGCAGCTGCAGCCGCAGACCCACAAATCACGCCCCGCGCTGAGCTCGCCCCGCGGCAGGATGACCCTGCATTTCTCGGTTTCGTCAGCGCATCGGGATGTACGTAGCCCATCTTCTCATCAACCCTTCCATTTCATGCCTCAGTCCACCATACCCCAATACAAGCAGCATGTACATGTAGTCTAGGCAATTGACTCGTCTGCCAAAATGTAGTCACCGATGCCCGCTCCTGCGACTATCCCGCAACCCTCTCATCCTCAGGCTCTCTAGCGCAATGCTGTGCCTCGTCCTCATGCACCTTCTGGTCGTCTTGCTCCGCAGGGGCCCTGTACGCCGGCGCGACGAGTCTGTTCTGCGATCAAGGCTTCTGCAACACTGCTGTGCTCGTCAACACCATTGGCGTGAGCAACGGGCAGAACTATCTAGGCTGCTGGGCTACGAGTCTCGGGCAGGGACCGTTCACGATAGTCAAGGATATTGGGAGCGCGTCACGTGGCGGCGCGGCATCGACGAGCAGTGGTGGGGCGGCCACTGCGCGCTCAACTGCTGGTACGTCTGCGGCTACGACAGGCACGTCGAGGACGAGTGGAGCCGACGGTGCCGCGAGCTCGGCTGCTAGCACTACCCCATCGACGGGCGCGGCGGGTATTGTTGCTGTGGAGAAGAAGTATGTAGGTGGATTTCTGGGATTGGTGGCTGTTGTGGGTGGCTTGCTTTGAGAGAACAAGCGATCCTGTGAGCCATGAAGAGGACGAAAGTAGAGTAGCAATGGGCAGTAGCTGCTAGACGCGTTAAGATTTGGTCATATCAATATTATTCATACGAACCACCAATTTGTGTTTTCCCGACAGTCCATGTATGTTGTAAGTTGCAGCATTTGTGCATTTCTTTCAAAAAGTCGTGAGCGTCGTGGTCCTTGCGCGATTGCTGAATTGCATGTGTCTGCTCGTTGGCGACACTACTATCATCTTCGTATCATGTCTCGCGTACGGAGAGCGAAGTCGTGGATATCGAAGGTTGTTGCAAAGACCAGGGGCGCACCAAAAATGATGGAGAGGTGATCAAATTGTCGCTAAAGACCATACAATTATTTCAATATTGATATACGACGAGTAAGTATTCACACTCGTACAATCTAGAAAACCTTTATTGCTTGATGATCCCGATCATCAGACAATTCTCAACAAGCCATCTCAAGTCAGATTCAATAAAAGAGTCGAGTCATGCCCTCCCCTCCTCCTGTTGGCCAAGCCAAAAAGCAAACCCCAAATCCACTAAAAATGATACACAAGAACATCGGAACTAATGATAGCAGGACATGATTGTATCATCAAGCCGAAAAGCAAACTCCCAGTCCTGAAGCAGATATGGTATCAAGCGCTACCCCAACAAGACATGAAAAAAGAATAGATGAGATATATCGGGGCGTAAGTGGCGTGACATTCCTAGAAGCCGGTCCCTTCCTTTTTCGAACCTGTCTTGAACGCCAATAGTCGAAATATTGATAATAAGATAGTATGATGGTCAGGGCCAGACCAAGTGGAAATAGTAAAAGGGGTATACAGGGCTAAGAAACATTAAACAGAGACGAAACAGAATAATGAGGGTCGGTAGGTCTAGAGCGGTGTCGTCGCTCCAGGTACCTTGGGCAATGGCGTATTGGGTGGCGGACCAGGATAAGCCACATCTGTTGCCGGGACCTGCGGCAGTGGCATATTTGGTGGCGGAGCTGGCAACGGCATGTTCGGGGGCGGTGTTGGAAGTGAAGGATTTGGCGGAAGCGTAGGTAATGGCATTGTTGGCGGCGGCGCGGGTGGAGGAAGGCCGAAGCTTGCCATGCTGCGTCGTGGTGCGATGACTTTCTGCTCGGACTGCTCTGAGAGCTCAGGTACGTTGAGCTGGGGGTTCGAGGTCTTTCTGCTGCTAGGTACGAACGAGGGTGTCGATGCGATGGCCCGCACGGGCGGACGCGAAGCGGAGAGAAGGTACGGAGCTGGTCCAGTGCGAGTCTGAACCGACATAGGTCTGCGCGACTGCATTGGCTGGCCATTTGCATCGAGCATGTTCGGATGTGATGTCGGCCCAGGGTTTGAGCTGGGTGATAATCTGACCGGGGCGGTCACCGATCGATTGACACTAAAACGTGGAGGAACTGGGCCAGGAGACGACGCAAGTGAAGATAGACGACGTGGGTTAGCTTTAGATTGATCCGCGTGTTGTTGTTGAGGGCGGACTGGGATCGGTCGAAGGAAAGGCTTGGGGCTGGATGATATTCGGCGCTGCGTCTTCACATCTTGTTGTGGCTGTGACGATGCCATGGCAAGTAAAAACCGGGGTTGATCAATGAGCAACGACTGACGCGGTGCCGACACTGGTGGTGCAGGTGCCGGGACACTAGGGGGCGGAGAGACCATGTCTCGTCGGGCCTGACTGTAACTGCGAGCTCTGGGCGGAGCCGGTTGCTCTACGGGTAGTGGTGCCTGAGTAGGTACATCGCTCGGCGGTGCTTGCCGAGTATATGAGTGAAGCTGACGGGGTGTGGTGCCGGTAGTAGACAAAGGCGGCAGATCCCGGCCTTTCTCGATCTGCTTGGGGACCGACAGCTCGATGGATGCAATGGAGTTCGCTGTATTTGATTGTGGTTCGTCGAGCATAGTAGGAGAAGCAGGGCCATACAGCGAATGTCGCTGGCGCAGGACAGGTCGGTCGGTTGATGGTACAAAATGCTCTTTGGTGACGGGCAATGGTTGCATCGATCGTCGCCGAGAACCAACGCTGTTAGAAGGGTTCATGTGAAACGACTTGAGAGACATTGCGCTTCGCAAAGTGTCCTGCTCAGTAGATAGTGCAAATGAATCCTGCAGCAGAGGCGACCTCGGAGCGGGGGATGACTCTCGCGAAGTGTTTCGTGTACCAGGGCCCGAGATCGATGAGTTGGACATGTACGAGAATCGTGAGCGACTGCGAAGCGAGTCGAGCTGTATCTGGTCTTGTGATAGAGGTGTTGTAGCGGTGGAAAGGGTGTCGGTCGATTGTCGCTGGTTCGCGAATCGATACGACTGGCCGCTAGATGACTCTGCGATACTCGGAGCTTTATCGCTCTGGCCAGATTCCCACTCTGATGCGAACACGCGCGGCGAGCTATATTGTGACTGAAGTGGGGAATCCACTGGGCCAATCTTGCTGGGCGCCTTGGGATCACGCTGTACGTGATATCGATGACTTGTTGTGTCGATAGACCTGGTGTCCCTGGTGTCGTCTGTCGACGAAGATGCGCGACTCGCTTCATCCTTCACTCTGTTTCCCCCGAGGTTGTCAATCTCTTTTCGGACGACAGTCATCCAGTCATCCATCTCCTGTGCGCTATCCAGCACCAACAAGAAGCTTGTGGCTGCTTTTCTCGTGATAGCATTCTGTGATCGCAGCCGAGAAAGCAAAGAATTCCGGGGTCCAGCTTCGCTTGTGCCGTCGTCGAGTGCATGGCTGGAGATTTGCAATACCCAATGCTTACCAGGAATCAGATCGCATGCAAAGGCTGCAGAGTCTTTTCCCAATTTGAGTACCTTCTCCGGCGTCCGATCGAATGAGCCGTCGCCGGCATACTGCAAGACGTATCCCGAAGTTACGAGAATATAGATCTTGTTGACAAGTTCCGGAGCAGGCGGGTTGAGGACCGAATTAGAGATCAGCCGCTTATGCGACTTCTCCAACTTGTTTCTTGAGTCGGCACCGTCCTCTGTTATGATGGATAGATCTCGGGCGCTATCTATCCGTTGTCGGAGCAGTTCCGCTTGTCGCCTCTGGCTTTGTGTTCGCATGAGCACTTCCGGGGCGAACACGCAAGCTTGTACGGTGGCATGCTTGACGGACTGAGGGAAAGCCTGGAACAGTGGTGGAGGTTCCCAGCTTCCAAACTCTCTCGGTTCTTTCGAGGGCGGTGGTGGAGGGCGCAATGACATGGGTCGGAAGATCTGACTAGATCGAGACCGTATTGACTGTTGGGCGGGTGGCGACGGATTTTGTCGCAACGAAGATTTGGGCGGCGATATTGTCGGAGTAGGTTTTGGTGGAGTTTGTGGTCGCATAGGTACCGCAAGACCAACCTCGGTGTGGCCGCGAGCCTTCTCGACCTTTGGCTTGCTGAACAAGTTGAACAAGGACATCTTGGAGGCAGATTTCTCGAGCTTCGGGACACTGGGAACTGGTGAGACAGCGCGACGGATTGACGAAGCCCTGCCTGTGATTGAGGAAGCGCGCGATTCTGGTTGTGCCAGGCTGGCCGTGGATCGTCCAAACCGCCATCGTGAGGAGGATGTGGTTTCTTGCAGAGTGCTACGCGCACCATTGGCAGGATTCGATTTGGGCGCGGATGTGCTGTATGTCGCTACATAGATCTGCGAGGACGAAAGTGCCATGGTGGCGAGCTCGGCTCTTGGAGCCAACTGACGAAGAGAAAGACCAGAGGATGGAGGGTCACGTTTCGTGCTTCAAGATTAAGCGATGACGGAGACCAGGCGCCTGGTATCTCACGGTGGAAGCGAGTGTATGTCAGCAGAGGGAGTGTTGGTGGCCAACGGGGCGTGGCTTAGGGAGCGTTGGTAATGGCGAGTAGGTTGTGATCACAGAGCGAGGCGCGTGGTACGGGCAGCCGGTTAATGTTAAGGGCAGAAACGAATTTCAAACGAGAGGACAGGACATGGGCCCCAAGGGTGGAGAGGGCGCTGCAGGTGAAGACACAGCGCTGCAGAGAGAGCAAAGGTGAAACACGTCGAGGGACGACACCGACAGAGGGGTGGAAAGTAACAGCGATTGTGGCGAGCGTTAGCTGCCGCAGACGACGGGCAGTCTGGAGAATATTGGCAAGGAACAACGCCATGGTCGCGGCTTGTGTGACTCGGACGGCGCAGGGGCTCGTTGGTGGCCCCCTTTTGCTGTGAAGGTTGGGAAATTGTCTACTAGCGGCGCGGATAGGCTCCCGCACCTACACTTGGTGCGTTTCGGGCCACAACGTCGCTCGCTATGGTGATGTGAGGCTAGGGGAGAACTGTCCACGGGCCTGACTCGGGGGGACCTGTGCTGGTTTTGCTGCAACGCTGGAGGTGAGTGTTTCCTGCGCATGCACTGCACGTGGGCACCGCGCACCACGGCGGGTGTTTGCAGATGATGCCCAGGCCGCGATGGGGTCGGTTGAGCCATCGGATATCGCGACCAGGGCTGAATTAGATTGCTTCTTCGTAACGTGACTGATCTGGCCGGTGCTATGCCGCAGTCGTGAAGTGGAGGGGCGGCGGCGGGACATATTGCGGCGTGGCTTCATTGGCGCGCGTGCACGTCGCGTCGAAGTCACAACAACGCGCCGCATGTGTGCACACAATAAAGGTTGTGATGGATGGCGTGGTACCTGGCATTAGTGTCGCTGGCGATCCCGTCTGGACCGCAGCCCAACTCGCGGCCGACCGCGGTGTCGCTTGCCGCTAGTCACGGTCATGGTGGGGTGAATGGCACCCCACTTCACGTCACGGGACCTCGTCACTCACGCCGACGACACACCACATTCCTGCACTCGTTCGTGCGCCTGCCCAGGTGCACCCATGACATTCTCGTGATATTTTAGCCTCTCCATCCTTGGGTCGCCGAGTAGCATTGAACATGGCGCCCGACGTCAACTCCCTGCCTCCCTCGCCCAACGAGACGTCGCGCAATCAGTCCCCCTCAGCATCGCGCGCCTCACCGCACTCGCTCGCAGCCACCGCCGCCATGAACGCCGGCATTCAGAACGAAGAGACGCGCCGCTCCTCCTCCGGTAGCATGCGGCGCGAAGTTGAGCGCGCCCGCCGCCGCTCCAGCATCCGGATGAACCTCAACCTCAATGACCCCAACGTGCCGGCGCCTGGCGAGATGCAGCGCTCCCCTTCGTCCCGTAGCAGGGGCGGCAGTGGACTAGCTACAAGCCCGCATCACGAGCGCGCACCAAGCCTGGGCGAACTGCACCAGGAACTCGAGTACGAGCAGGAAGGCCAGGTGAACCGTCTCCTCAATATGATACGTCAGCAACAGGCGCAGATCTCAACGCTTCAGGGTGCACAGCAGCAACAGCTCTCATCCTCTGCGGTAGATGATAGCACGCCCACGTCTGAGCGCTCCATGTCCCTGCCATACTCGTCGTCTGCGCATCCCTCCCATGCTGCTATCTCACCTATGCCTATATCCCCTCTACCTATGACGAACCATCCGCGCTCGCATTCTCCTTTCGCCCTGGGCAGCATCAGCCGCCAATCTTCCTTCGCCGACCGCTCGCGTGGAGGCAGCCACACTGGATCGCCATCGCTGCGCCCCATGTCCGGCACTGGTGGGGTGCACAACTACGACGACATGCTCCCTGGCTCGGCGACAGGGCGCGACGAGAGTGCCTTCTACCAGGCCGAGACGCAGAATTTGACACGCGAGAATCAGATGCTTAAGTTGCGGATTCGCGAGTTAGGTATGTAGTGGTCATGTTTTATGAGCGGTGCTGGACGCTGATATATCGCTATAGAACGACAATTGTCAGGCATGAACCCTACGAGTCCCATCACGCAGACTCCAGCTGTACACTCGGGGCTGAATACAGCTACGAGCCAGGACGAGCAGGAGGGGAGTCAGTAGGCCAATTAGCTCAAGGAGACGACAGTTGAAAACGTTGAATCATATCAGCAGGCGTTATCGGTTGAGAATGGATCAATTGGATCTGCAATGGAAGATGGCTGCATAAGCACGGAGTTTAGGTAAATGACTGGCTGGCATTGCTAGCAGGTGATCTGGAATGGTTCTTCGGGGGTTCTTCAACCTAGTATTTCACAATAATACAATGACTGAAATGAGATCGAAGAACTTCTGGTCCTCACATAGCATCGCTCCTCCCACTAGATATGCTCGCCAAACAAACCTCGATTGAAGGCTAGCCTGTTACGTATAACAGCTTGAGATCTTGAACTACTTCCGGATGCACCATTTTGACGCCATGATGCCAGCTAACCCATGCAGTACCCATAAGCCAATTGGTGGTTCACGCCCCCGACACATCTACTCGTCGTCCTCCGCCTCCTCGACAGTCGCGCGCTGCGGTACTCGTTGTGTGACTGAGCCCTCGGGCGCCGCCTCTGAGCCAGTGGGCTGTGGTGCAGATTCGACTTCTTGTGGAGGTGGGACAGGGGTCGAAGCACCTGGGAGAGGAGACGCGCCACCCTTCTTGCTCTTCTTGGTAGGTTGACCGTTGGCAGCAGCTTTGGCAGCTTGCTTGGCGGCCTTCTTCTCCTTCTTGGCGAGCTTCTTAGCCTTGATGTCTTCGGGTGTCTGCGAAAGTTAGTCCTGCCAATCTTGAATGTGCATTTGGAGTACTCCGAAACTTACCTCATGCCACGCCCACAGGGGACGGAACGAATCGAAGAAGCCCACGTCCTCGAACAGATTCGGGTAGAGCCAGAGGCCAGGAGAGACAGTGAACATGGTGATGATGAAGAGGATGAGTCGCACAATGGCCATAGCGAAGAATAGTCCTATCAGTCCCAGCATGCCCATACTCAAGTACCACACTCCCTGCCTCAGCACAAGCGGCCACAGCGGGAAGAGCACAATGGCAATGACCACAATCAGCGCGCCCAGAGCATACAGCTTCTGCTTCCACTGCGAGCCCTCGTACAGCCAGATATAGTAGTTGTCGTCATTGGCTTCTTGGTGTTGCTCGATCTTGACGTCCCAGAGGCCCTTGACGTGCTTCTTCTTGCCGTGATTGTGGCCCTCGTGTCCAGGCGCGTCGCCCTCGACCTTGGTGACGCGGAGCGCAAGGAGCGAGAGAGGAAGTAGCTTGAATGTGTTCTCGGCCGAGGCGCGGTCGGTGACTTCGGGGAGGAGGGGGTTCTTGGTACGAGCTTTTTGGTAGGCGGGGGACTGGAGGGCGCGAATAGCACGCTTGACTGTATTACTGCATCAGCTGGTGCGCGTGGACATGATATGAGGGCCGCTGACCTCTGAACATGTCCTTCCTCTTCTCGTCATGCACAACCGTCCTGGGCTTCAGCTCCTGCGTCTTCAGCCAGTTTGCGACGGCAATCGCTTCAGGCTTTGGTGGGCCTGGCTGGATCGGCTGTTGCTGTTGCTGCTGCTGTGCTTGCTGTTGCGCCCGCATCTGAGCCTGCTGTTGGGCCATGGCTTGTTCGCGGAGTCGTTGGACGTATTCTTGGACGGATATGCCGTGCTTCTCTGCCTCCGCTGCCAGTTGCTGCTGGATCTGCCGTATTTGCTCTGGTGTAGGTTGTTGCCCGTTGGGTCCCTGGATGTTAATCGGCATGCCCTGTGGTGGAGGGGGGCCCTCTTCAGGCGGCGGCCCGCTTTGGGGAGGTGCTCCTTCGTCGCTCATTCTTGTGAAATGTGTATTCACCGGTGAATCGAAGAGCGAAGTGACAGGGACTTGTTAGCGGTGCGCAAGGAGAACCGTGGTAGGGTGAAAGAAAGGCGACGGGAGTGCAAGCTGGCGAAATGTAGTAGCGATTCCACCAACGAAGTTAAAGCCACATCGACAAACATCTCGTCACGCCTGATCCACACCATGACTAAGCGAGAACTTCATCAAAATCTGCAGACCCGCGACTTTCTCTTCCACACAACACGCAAACACTTCGCGACATTGCACCCATTCTCTTCGCCTTCGACGTGATCGTTCATCGATCCATGATGGTCACCTAACACCTGCAATGCGGCGATCCACATATGTCATGCTGGCGCTGCGATGCACGTTTCGCTACCAATTGTGTTGAAGAAACAACCAGCAGCAATCAATGTTTTCTTGTCGCAGACTAACAACACACATGGGCCATCGCGGGCGTCGAGGCAGGCCAACCTCTGTGCTACAGACTGCCTGACGCGCGACATGCCGTTGGAGAGGCGCCGCCGCCGCCGCTGTGTGCTACCCAGGCGCATGCTGTGCGCTTTACATAGCAAACACCACGCTGTTTGAGTCCCCGATGCCGCGTTGCTGGCAACGAAAATGGTTGCATGGCGCGCGGTGCTTGCATCTTAAATGTGACACTCACTTCACCAACACTCTGGCCCTTACCTCTTGTCTTCGGACAATGACCATGGGATAGGCCTATTTTGGTGTGAAGAAGATCAACGACCTCTTACTCATCGCGGTAGTCTTGCCTCTGGTTTGGCTTCAGCGATCCATCATTTACGGTCTACACACCTCTACTTATAGAGTCTGCTTGACGCTGTTACCTGTTCCGCGTTTCAGACGTTCTAATCCGATCCGGAGTGGCATCATGAATGATCGACATGCAACACACCGACGGATGTGAAACAGTGCACTCAATGGATGGCATGTGCCTGCTTGGCGATCCACCACGGCATGCATGATTTGCCCTGCACAATGGTCGCGCGCCCACCGCCTTCTACGCAGACAGTCAGCATACTGTGTGGGCTGCTGTCAAGAGCGTAAATGTGCATCTTACATGCAGTCAATCTATGTCAAACACCAGGCCGCCGCAATGAAGGACCCGCGTCCTTGGTCAAGGGGCCGTGAGTGCCAAAAGCGAACACAACCAAAGTCGGAAATGGACAGCTTCATCACATCATCGACAAAGGATGGGCGCTGCGGGCTTGGGGTGCATATTGTGGATATTGCGGCACACGCATTGACGGCGTTCCCATGGGATAGCTGGCCTGATTGGCGATCTCTAGACGTTGGACGGACATGGATGTGCAAGCCACATTGCTTTTACGGTCGGTCAGCGGCTGGAGGCTCCACACTGCCGTCGAGATGTGGATGACGGCGTGAGGGCGACTGACAGCACTGCATGGGCTGAGCTGGCGTGGAGGGCGGCAGCTAGCAGATAGACTTCACGGACGGCTTGCTGTATGGTGTCAAAGACTCTGAGGGTCGCAAGCTAAGGGCCATGTCAGCGCGACGAAGCCTGTTCTCTCAGCATCTGCAGCAGGGATGGCAAAGCACTATTGAACGCCGTCATCGCCCGCGCGTGTTGCCCTAATTGCCAGAGCTGCAGCACGCCGTGAGGCTTCGACTGCGCCCTGTGCCCGTACCACGCTTATCCTGCGCGCTCCGCAGCCCGTTACCGCGACACCAAATTCTCAGTGCGCCCCGAGATCCCGCAAGGCAGACGGATTGCCTTCCAGCATATCGACAGCGAGCGCCGCGGTTCATTGCGGGCGTTCCAGCAAGCAGAGCCTGCGCGGATGGGAGCGTCTGCTGCGGGTGCTTGCTTGTTCTCGTCCGACCCAACCACGCGCCCTTGCGGCGGAGAGATAGCGATTTGACATTTCACCACCACTGCCACCGCTCGCAGCCCCCACCCCGTCTGCGCTTCTTCTTTAGACACGTTAATCACCGGGACGTCTCTGCTGGT
Source organism: Phaeosphaeria sp. A1 3.1a (assembly GCA_003501895.1). Classification (NCBI taxonomy): domain Eukaryota; kingdom Fungi; phylum Ascomycota; class Dothideomycetes; order Pleosporales; family Phaeosphaeriaceae; genus Phaeosphaeria; species Phaeosphaeria sp. A1 3.1a. The sequence goes on from QVXC01000043.1 coordinate 43,699, forward strand.
AGAAGTGCCAGCACGCAGACGCCCGGGGAACGGACATCCTGCTTCACGATTGAAAAGCATGTCAGTCGCAGCACACAGGCGACGACTCATCCGCGAAGGCATAGGCACAGAGCGTCGCGGGCGACCTCTGCATCATGACCATGGTGCGACAGCATCCTCCGCCGCCCCAGCCGCCGCCCCATCCACTTCCACCACAACCGCACTTCCGCCATGCCACGGCCTTTGAGAGCCGTAACCTCGCCCAGCGGCCTCCGCCGCAGCAGTATGCCTTCCCGCTGTCGAGGCACGCCTCATATAACTCGCAGGCCTCGGACGCTGGGAGTGCCTCCAAGCCGCCCGAACACATGCTGCGACGCAAGACGCCCAACGGCATCCTGGCCGCCGCCTACGACGGAACGTCCGTAGAGCAGACGGACAAGCCACATGCGACCAAGCACATTCTGCTGCCCGTGACCGCCGAGTCCAGCATGCCCTATGGCCTCAAGCAGGACCTGCCACTGCGATCGCCAGCCAACACCCGCCAGGATACATCCTCTGAATGGAGTCCCAGCCTGTACTTTGAGACTGGCTCCGGCCGGACGGGGCAGCATCTGCCCCAGATCGACTCCATGCTGCACCAGATACCGCCGCTGCAGCCGCTCCTACCATATCAGATGTATGCTCCTGCATATAATGGAGCCATGGGGTTTCCTGGTCAGAGTAACCTGGGGCCGACCGTGTCCAACGACCAAGGCCCGTTTGGTCCATATTGGCCCGATGGCACATATACTCCATATCAACCCGCAGCGATGCGTGATCCGCGATTCTTACATCACCACCGCCCTCACTGGGCACATCCCCAACATGCGCCCTTCTTACCTCACACATATAATGCCCCGGCGCCGAACATCACCAATTACCAGCAGAATCCCTTCCTGCTTAACCAGAGTCACCAGCAGTACAACAGTTTCTTACGACCGTCGCCGGACTTCTCCCCATATCTGCAACAGCGACAGAATTACTCACTAGGCTACCAGAATCCGCCGCTGCAATTACCGTCGACGCCCTATTCGCACGATGTACCCCCGTCCGGACAGTCCACGCCTACAGCAGATCATGGGCCGATGTCTACCTCCATCCCCGACTATACTGCCTCGGCTCCTGAGGGTCAGAGCCGGGAGATGATGTTTGCATGGGCGCATACTGTCTATGTTGATCTCCTGAGATACTTGACACATACACGCAAGCATTCCCACCATCACGGTCGCACACCTTCAAGACCACACATCTACCCGAAGCCACCCCGGCAACCAGGGGCCAATCTTGACACACCTAGTAGTAGTACTTCACCCACCTTGGAAAGGCGCTCCTCTTATACAGGATCACATGTCGTAAGGAGGCCCCCCATCACGCACAGCAGATCCTCTTCCGCTTGGTCGATGGGTGGACCGAACCCGAACGCCCAGAGACAGTCTTGGCAGCAGCATATGACACAGCCGCAGGCAATGCATCCGCACGTACGTGAGAATGAGCCCATCCGCACACTTAGACGCATGTCGGGCTCTGTTGCAAACGCCGCTCCTGGCCTGCGACATGACTCCCCTCCCAGTATGACAGCCGCTTCTGCTCTAGAAGCCATCACACAGCATTGTGAAGAAAGTCAATGGAGCTGGATTGATGGCATCCTTCTGGGAGGCTGTTTCGCTTATGCACTTGGCGACTACCGAAAGGCCCAGGATTGGTACAAGCACATTCTTACCCTGGACAGGAATCACGTAGAAGCCACATCCAATCTTGCAGCTACGTTATTGGCCCTGAATCAGAAGCGGGATGCTGAGAGCTACTGGAGACAAGCGGTCAAACTCCGCCCAAGTTACTTCGAGGCAGTCGAACATCTCATTGGTCTGCTATGCAGTGATCATCGAGCGAAAGAGGCGGTCAACGTCATTGATGAGGTGGAGCGATCTCTGAGGTTCATTCGGAAGGCGGATGCATTGAGAAGTTTGGATATCCAGAGCGAGCGCTCTACTTCGACTGTTAGCGAATCACCCAGTCTCTCCGACGCATCCGACCGGCCCATATTCGAATTCGCGGGAGAGGAAGAGTCCGTCTTCAAAGATCTCGACGAACTTCCAGGGTCCGATCAAGCAGGTTTCGGCTCCAGTGGGTATGCCATTCCGGGCTGTGACAATGGCCGTGTTCTCGCTTTGGTTCATGCCAAAGGCAACATGCTCTACGCCCTCGGAGACAATGCTGGCGCAGCAAAAGCATTCGAAGTTGCCGTACTCATCGGAGCAGGAAATCATGTTCATGGAATAGACGATCTGATCAAGCGCATTCTGACGGTCGTTGGATACAGCCACGCAGAACGCTCCCCAGGGGGTCGCCAAGTTCCTGCCACTTCAGATCCCATTCTCCTCCCACCTGACTCGGCAACAAAGACAGCTCAGCTGTGTTTCCCCCCACATGGTCAATTACCAGGTCTGAAACATGTCCCTGACGGACTTGCTCGCAAAGCGGCCATATCCACCACCAGTAACTCACTTTTGTCGCTCGCAAAGATATTCCAGGACGGTATGGCCGCCAGCTCACCGAAGACCCCCATGCCCCAAAGCAGCTATGGAGTGAGAGAGATTCTGGCGCTGTACTACCTCTCCCTTTCACTACAGCCGAGCCCTTCAACTGCCAACAACGTTGGCATCCTGCTCGCGAGCGTGCAACAAGCGGCACCATCAAAAGCAATATTGGTCCCACAGTCGGCCTTCCATCCGCAAATACCGGGCTTGGTCCCAGGAAGTGGTGTTGCTCTAGCACTGGCTTATTACTATTACGGATTGCAACTAGACAAACGACATGCGCACCTTTATACCAATCTCGGCAGTCTCCTCAAGGATATTGGTCAGCTAGATGTGGCTATCCAGATGTACGAACAAGCAGTGCAGTGCGATCAAAATTTCGACATTGCGTTGGCCAATCTGGCTAATGCGGTCAAAGACAAGGGCCGAATCAGCGACGCCATCATATACTACAAGAGAGCCGTTAAGGCTAGTCCAGACTTTGCGGAGGCAGTTTGTGGACTCGCCAATGCACTCAATTCGGTTTGTGGCTGGAATGGCCGTGGTGGCATTGCTGACAATGCCGGAGCAAGAGATCGTTGGCACGTGGACGAGAGTGGCATGCTGCTAGACGCCAAGATTCCAGGTGCTTCGAGTTCCGGGTGGATCAACAAGGTGGTCAAACTTGTCGAAAAACAGCTCGCTGATGGCGAAGGTTGGGGACGAGGTGCAATGGACGACTTTTTCATCAAAGATATCGTGCGCCCATTGAGCCTGACTGACGGCAGCACAACGGACATCGCAGAGAAGCAGAACAACATGATGAAAGTCCTGACACAGTGGAGGGGACAGAAATGGGAGGGCGCTCGTGTCATACGCCTGGTCGAACGGGCTACGAGGAGGATGACTTGGCAGTGGTACCAAGATCTTTATATCAATCGCCAGCAACGCCCCATGGAGAGCTACAAGAGGCCGCAACTGCCAAATGCCTTGAGCGTTCCCGCGGCTCCCACGGTACTGCCTTTCCATACCTTCACATGTCCAATGTCAGCGAAGCAGATCCGCCTTATATCCCACCGCAATGGACTGCGCATCTCTTGTTCGACGCTAAGGGTGCCATGGCTTCCTCCAACTGTGTACCGACCACCGCCCCCGCCGAGTCCATATATCAAAGTAGGATATGTGTCCTCCGACTTCAACAACCATCCATTGGCGCATCTCATGCAGTCTGTCTTTGGTCTGCACAATCCCCGGCGTATCCAAGCTTTCTGTTATGCGACCACGGGAAGCGATGGTTCGGAGCACAGGAAGCAAATCGAGAGAGAAGCTCCCGTTTTTCATGACGCCAGCAGCTGGTCGGCGGAACGACTCGTTCGCCAAATTATCGACGATGGAATTCACATACTCATCAATCTCAATGGCTATACCAGAGGCGCACGGAACGAAGTGTTCGCCGCGCGCCCGGCTCCCATTCAGATGGCTTTTATGGGCTTTGCTGGAACGTTGGGAGCTGAGTGGTGTGATTATCTCCTTGCAGATGATACCGCCGTACCGCCGGACACACTCCGTCAATGGCGTCGTAATGTTGACTTGGAAGATGCCCTTGTGGACGAGAACAGTGGAGGGACAGATGAAGAGTGGATTTACGGAGAAAATATTGTCTTCTGTCGAGACACTTTCTTCTGCTGCGACCATCGACAAAGCGCGCCTGATTCACAGAGCCGACAGCCGACTTGGGAAGAGGAGCAAGAGCGTCGTTGGGCTATGCGAAAGGAGATCTTCCCTGACCTACCAGACAGCGCTATCATCCTGGGCAACTTCAACCAGCTGTACAAGGTATGTTCGTTCTGAGCATCTATCTGACATTTCACTAACATCCTTAGATCGAGCCGACGACGTTTCGTACCTGGCTCCGCATCCTGGAACGCCTGCCCAACGCCATCCTATGGCTCCTCCGATTCCCCGACCTTGGAGAAACTAACCTCAAACAAACCGCCTACATGTGGGCGGGCCCCGAGGTCGCCAACCGCGTCATTTTCACCGACGTTGCCCAAAAGCACCAACACATCTCGCGCGCTCGAGTTTGCGACCTCTTTCTCGACACCCCCGAATGCAATGCCCACACCACCGCCGCAGACGTCCTCTGGTCCGGCACGCCCCTGCTCACCCTCCCCCGCTACAACTATAAGATGTGTTCGCGCATGGCTGCATCCATCCTCAAGGGCGCGTTGCCCAAATCGTCAGAAGGCGTCGCTGCCGCCAAAGAACTCATCGCGGCAAATGACGAAGACTATGAAGAAAAGGCCGTCCGACTCGGCACCGATTGTGTCTACTATGGCCACAAAGCCACAGGCCGCCTGAGCCAGCTCCGCCGCATGCTGTATGAATCGCGCTGGACGAGTCCGCTGTTCGACACGAAGCGATGGGTCAGGGATCTCGAAGAGGCGTATGAGATTGCGTGGGGCAAGTGGGAGAAGGGCGAGGGAGGCGATATCTGGCTCAAGCATCGGCAACCGAAACGTCTTGAGTAAACCGGAATTGCAGGCCAGGGAATGATATATTGGGTTAGAATCGTGTTTGGATTTTGGATCATTCTGCGAGCAAGCACACAAGAAACACATACATGCATGCGCTACTGTTGTTGTTATATATGCTCAGATACCCCCTACAATTTTGGCCCTCTGCTTGGATAAGCGGAATGCTGGCCACTTCTTTTTGCGAGTTATTTATGGAACATGGAGTTTTAGTGTTCATTTCGATATGGAAGCATAGGTACTTGCACTTTCGCTTTGATTCTGGAGGATGGGATGGGGTGTTCTGCGTAGCATTTTCAGGCGCAGTTTGGATGATATTGAGCTTAGTCTGTATAACTCGTATCATGTAGTGGGAAAGACACAAGGATTTTAGACTGATTCTGTTATACCGGAGCTGTGAACGTGAGTGAGGTCAAGGCTGTCGAATTGATTTCCGAGTGCTGGTGTGTTTCGACTGTCCAGAAATTTAAAATCATCTCCTTCCCACATCATCTTACGAACAAGCAGGCAAGGCACCCACGCTCGTCCCGGTCTTCGCCAACTCTACTTCTGCCGCCCTTCTCCTCTCCAATCCCGGCAAGGTCTCCCCTCCAGCTTTATTCCACTTTGGAAGTTCCTCTGCAATCACCGTGTTCGGACTTTCACCTGCATTGAGCCGCTTGAGCAGCGTCGAGGACCCCACGTTCGTGGGACCGACGTTGAATGTCCAAGACACGAGGGCGCCATATTGATTTGCGTTGAGAGTGACGGCCGAGGTGGTGCGCAGGGTTATGGTTTGCTGAGGAGCCTTCAAACACGTTCGTCAGGTTTGGTGTTGAGAAGTGAGAACGGAATATACAGACCTTCAAATCACTGTTGAGAAGTTGTGATGCGGTTGATGTAGTTAATGGGAACGAATATGGCACTTCGGAACAACCACTCGTCTGGCACAAGTGTCCGTAGCCTACGGTGGGGAGGCCAATTGGATCTGGTGCGGGAGAGGCGACGAAGCCTTCGAATTCTTTGATGAGAGATACTGTCGCCGCGTTAACATTCGGGCCAGTGCATTGTCGGTTATGGAGAGGTGAGGCAAGCGTGGTGGCGAGGAAGAGGCCGAGGATGATGCTGGAGGTATACATGGTGTATGAAGGGGCATTTGCTTGACAAAAGTTGTTCGAGGAAGAAGTATGATATATCTGAAGATGTCCTCGTATGTGGTATTTCCAATGCAGGTACCATCCCGTATTTATGTATCTTTATCCGAACGAGCAATGCGAAGTCGCGAAGTCTCCGTACTCCCCGTGGTTTATCACATGTTTCCATTTCCGGAAGGTCGAAGGGGCGGGATCTACGTGATCGTCTTCTCCCTGCGTAGATCGTTCCCGATATTGCCAAATGTGGGTAACACGAATGACATTTTGTTCTGCATCTCGTGGCGCCACATCCATCATTGGCTGTGCAGGCGAGGCTCCAGTACAACGTGAAGGTGCCTCGGCTGATTATTGGACGTCGTACCTAGCACTTTGTAGCGAGCATTCGGTCCGAGATCGACCACATTTCATGGTGTGTATCAGTCGCTCAATCATGATTGACAGTAGCTGTGTTGGTGTAAGGTAGCCATAAAATGCCGCCAATCCCGTGCGAAAAAGCCGATTCCCATGATGAGAATGACTGATAAATTGTTCAATATTCCTCACACGATTCTGGTCGTGATTCGTGAAGCGACTCCTATGTCTCTGACTGATCCACTATCAGATCCCTTAGAATAGTAGCAATTTCATCAAATCCTCTTGCTCTTGCCCAATCTTCTGCTGTCATTGGTGCTGCAGTCTCAATCAGCGGCTTCGAGCTGCCAATCGTGTCTGGGACAAATGCGAGTTTTGTTCTTGCCGTGATGTTTGAGCTCGTATGCGCCAGGTATTTGACACAATCCCTTGAGCCGACTGAGCTGGCGATGTGAAAAGGAGTGATCACATTATGATCTTCGCATTCCAGTTTCTTGGCGTTTTCGGTGGAAGTCGATAAGTCATGACTATAGGTGTCCAGAAGTTTCAGTATGCCAACATCGCTGGACAAAGCAGCGAAATGCCGGGCACCGAAAAGAGACCTAGAACAATTGTTCGGAGTCTTTTCTCCATTCGAGGAGCTGCTGAGCTGGAGGAGCATTTCAACCACAGGGCGATGTCCATGTCGGCAAGCAACACACAACGGTATGCGTCCAAATCCATCGGCGAGGCCAGCATCGGCATCACTTTCAAGAAGGATTCGACAAACCTCAACCGAGCCGGCAGCGGCAGCATGAAAGAGTGGGGTCCTTCCACGTTTATCACGCGAATTAACGAGGTCGACATTCCACGTTACTGCCCACCTGACCGCATGAGCACTGTCCATGGCTGCGGCCCGGTGGAGGACGTTTTCGCCTAGGGCATTTTTATATCCACCTGGTGCCTGAAGATGGTCGAGTTCTAACGCCGCGGCCAAAGCATCTGATGAAAGATGCCGCAAAGTTAAGCAAAGTATCGCAAATCGACGTCCCCTCCGATGCGGCAATTTTTTTTGTGATTACAGCATCGCACATCTGCTTGAGGATTGTGATATGACCCATAGCCAAAGCGACGTGAAGGGGTGTCAAGCCCACCCAGGTTTCTAGGAAAGGGTTGGCTCCATTTTCAAGTAGGACTGGAGCAAGATCCTCGTGTCCAAAGAGTGCGACCCAATGCAGTGGCCGGAAGCCTCTCAATATGTTCAATCTATCAATATCACCGTGGCTTGTGTGTACCTCTGAAGTCCAGACATCAACAAGAGCTGTGCTCAAGCGACTTTCGAGGAGTTCCTGAGCGCCGCGTATATCGTTAGCGATAGAGGCTTTGACCAGAAGCTTGGAGAAGTGTGCCTCGAACAGGTCAGGAGCAGTCTGGTCGGGCCTCAGGACCACAAAATCTGTAGGCATTGACTTGATGCAATGTTGGATCCTATCCAACTCTTCTCGGCAGTAGTGAGAGCCATCTGCCCGACGGACGCGTATCTCGTACGACGAAGAGTACTGATTAGACAGGCTGATCCTAGCCGCATCTTGGATGGTCAGCTCCTGAGCTGTATGCTCATACTTCGCTACCGTGGGGTCCATTTTTGTAGCCGACCTCGAGCTCATCGAGACTTCTGGGAGCTCGTGAATCATTGTGGTCTCTAGCTTGATTATGGAGATTTCCCTCTTGAACGTACACTCGACATTGAATTTGATGGACGGGCTTAATTCTATGTCGTACTCGGGCGACCTTCTTCCGGAGGTGCCGAGGATATGGGTCAAAGCAGATGGTGGAACATTCGGCAACGGCATTTGTTCGTCAGATGAGAAAGAGCTACACCATGCCGATGTGGTTGATGACGCTGGATTGTTTGTACTTTGAAGATATCCGATGAACAGGTCAAGGGTGACAAGATCTGATTGGGAACGAAGCTCCGGCATCAAGTCTTGTTGACTGCCTGTTTGTGTGTCGAACTGGAAGCGAAAAGCCGCTATGATGCCATCTCGAGGAGCTCCACGGGGCCGAATGGTTTGTTGCGAGGCGTCCCACTGTCCGTGTGGCCAGACGGACACCAATTGTCCATTATGCGCGTGAATATCCTCCAATCCCTGCAGCACAATGTCTGGCATAAGAGGTACAGGTTGTTGTTTCACGAAGATCCGGTTGCGTCCGCTGCAGTTCTCACTGTCAAGTGTGAGGGCAGAAATTTCGAATATAGACTGGCTTTGTATGCGTGCGTACTGATTACCACCGAGGGCCATAAGACGAATTGCGGGACCACTTATCGGTGAGGCAAACATATCACCAGACTCGTGGAATTCGCAATCAAGAACGGCATCAAATTCTCCTGGCTCACCACGGATGTTTGGTGCGAGGTTCAGTGTGATCTGCAGTCCAATCTTTGTCATGGTCGATGGCTCGCAAGGGCTCGAACAGTCTGGTGGAAAGGGTACGATATGGCCAGTGTTTCTGAAGCACACCGGACTTGCTGCGAGAAGGCCTGTGAGACCAGTGCCGGGTTCCGACTTGTTATCTGACGAAGTCCAGGCGAATAAGGATTGATCGCCACTTGCTGTTCGCGAGGACCATCAGTCATTAGCTCCATTATTATTTCTGTGTCGGTCTTGTGGGAGGTGCAACAAACTCTTTAGAATATCTTCTTGAAGTCGTATGAAAGCCTTCTTTCCTTCACCATAAAGGAGCGGCATATTGATATCGAACAAGCCCATGAGTGAGTATGCCTGATCTTCCAGTCGGGTGGTGATACGATCAGATGCCCATTGCATCCTTTCCGCTAGCCCGACGTCGGACAAAGAGCGTGATCTATCCAACACGGCTGTAGGTATCCTGGTGATACTGTTGACCAGAGCTTGGAAACCAAAGGCATCATTCTTTTCACCGAGGAACAGCCAGTCCTTCATGTAGAACCGAACAGTACGAGGTGCGATGAGCTCTTGAAGAGTCCAACCACGCGTGAACCATCGACTCGAGCGAATGGATCCAATCTATTTTAGGTATTGCGTCCTCTGAAAGCCATGTATGGGTGGCGCGTCCTCACATCCAGCATCAAGGCTGACATCGCTCAAAAAGGCATAACAGACTGCTGCATTCTGGTACCACCGAAACATACTGTTGATGGCTTCAGAAAGCTCGGCGCTTGAGCTTTTGTCGATGCAGCATGTGTCTACCCACACGTACTGTAGTCCTTGCGAGATCGCCAAATGTGCAGACTTCTGAAGTTTGGCAAAACCAGCTTTGCGCGTCGCGGGGTGCGTGAGTAAAGGATTCCTGGCTGAGCTGGCGTTGAAAGAACGCATGTCTTCGAAGGATACCTCGTTTTCGTCACCATCCCACGTGTGTGACAGAATCGCATAAAATGGAAGATCATCCTCGCGTTTATCAACAAGTTTGAGGGTGGACGCATTGATCAACCTCATCGTGAATGATTCTCCTTCTAGGCTTCTCTTATGAGGCAGTACGTCGCATTCTCCAACCTAGATTGCTAGCTAGGCGTCGGCTGCGAGGTGTCGCAGTGTGTAGAAGAATACCACTTTGAGCACTGCAGTTGGGGTGGTCTGGTGTAAATCCGCCATACACCGTCAGATGCATGAACGAGGATGAATGTAAGGGGTAAGGCTGGCGTCTCTGGTGAGGAAAGAGGAGGGGTTGCAGTCAAGTTGTGGCGTTTTGGCGCAATATAATCTGGCGCACAAGGGGCTGTGCTTCACGACCGCGAGTGCGCCAGTTGTGCAGGGCGGGAGCTTTGAAGCCCCGCAGTCAGCGCAGGTTTCTCATGCATAATCTCATTTCCCGATTCTGAATTCATAGCCCGACTGGCTGCAGTACACAATACTCCATGTAGATGCATCTCGAATACAACTGAATATCCCCAGGCTACCTTCGCCCCCTGTCCTCTTCAACAGGCGTCTTCTTCACCCTCCTAAAACACGCAAATTGTACCTTCGTCCCCTCCCTCAACCGCTTCAGCGTGCTCCTCAAACTACCCAATTCATCCTGCAGCCTCACGCGCGCAGCATTATCCGTCTTCGCGTCCAGAACCTGATATATGTCCGTCTGAACCTGCGATGCCGCTTCAGTCGTGTAACTTGCAAGTGTCTGCGCCATAAATTCCACGTCAAGCGTTGCTTGCATGAGCTGTGGAAGAGAGATGGCAGGCAGTCGATCCGAGCGGAAAGTGTTGATGAGGGATTGCGTAGTGGCTTCGAAGAGTGCGCGAAGGATGCGAGGGGTGAGCGGGTAAGAAGTGGTTGATGCTTCGGTGTGCACGATTACTAGGTCTAGCAGCACAGTGAAGACGAAGGGACTTGGGTCGCGGTCTGCTACACCCTTGCCTGGCGGAGGCTTTGGCGCCCAAGATGGGCTAAACACGCCGTTCTCAATTGTGGTATTGATTCGGGTGGAGTGTGGCTTGGTGTACGAAATGAAGAGCTGGGCATCGAGTTGTGAAAGTACATCGCGGATGCGATTGGACTCGTCGGTGAGCTGGACACTGAACAGAGCCTCGAACAGCGACAGCAGTTGTGGGGTTATGTCGCTTTGGAAGGCAGCCATATTTGACAGAGTTAAGAGGAGACGGATGGACTATAGATATTAGCATTAATCTTCTAGAGTCAAGATGGCGGTTGCATACCTTGTTGTTCGCGTCCACCTTATCCCATCCGTCGTCCTCCATCTCACGCGCATCCACTGTAATGTCGTCGCCTCTAACATCAATGTCCTCGCCAATCGCCTTCCTCCCCTTCTCAGCACATTCAACCATGCCGCTCAACGTTCGGTACAGGCTGGTGACGAATTGACTCCTCACCATTTGCAGCAGCTTGTTGCTTGGCGGCACCACAACGTCGACTGTCGTCTTGCTCGACGGCTCGACATAAAGCGTCTTCTGCAAGTTGTTCAGCAGAAAGCTCTGTACCGCCATAAAGCGCTGCGGTAGATTAGTTGTATCTTTGCGATCTGGATTGCGAGTCCAGTCTTCCAAGATCTTCAGCTTCTCGGCATCGGTGTTCCAGGCCGCACAAACAGCCTGCACACAGCGCTCCCGTACACCACCCAGAAGCATACGGAGGGATTCGTCAAGACGAGATGGAGTTCCAGTCTCAGCGAGACGAAGAGACGCGAGTTCGTTTACAGCCGTGCCAATCAAGACCAGCATTCGAGCCAAGTAGTGGGAGCCCGAAAGTGCATTTGCATTGGGAGGCCAGAAGGCGTATTTCTCCCAGCTCTCACCGCGGCTTGGCGACGGCGGTGGGACGTTGTTTGGATCGAAGCGAAAGCGGGACCCTGAGGTAGGGCTTAAAGCTGCGCTGAGTGGAGTCCGCGGTGTTGTAGGTGTGGGAGTCATTGGTAGAGGCGAGAAGAGCAACGAAACATCCTCGATGGGCGGGTCCGAGAACAATGACATCAAGTGCTCGCGGATGATGTTGATTAGCTCGGTTGCACCCTTCTCGAGCTCATTCTTGTTATCTTCTGTAAGTCGGTGATGTACTGATGACTGGTTTTGGTAGCCTGTAGGCAAGTTTCTTTGCGCGCGACCCGACAGGAATGATTGGACGATGTCCCAATACTCAATCAGCTCACCAACCAAACCGCCCCTGTTCGAGAGCAGTGTGTTCATGGACGCGTGGACGTGCTCCCAGAACTCGATGATCTTTGGGGTGTCCAGCTTAGACGGCTCGGCAGTAACATTGCTGCTGGTGGGGACTGCACGCAAATGCTTCTGCTGTTGGCTGAGGCTAGGCTTTTCTCCATTGGACAGGTGCCGACGAAGGATTTCCAACTCGACCCTTGAACGCTCGCAGGTAGTGTTGAGACGTGACTTGAGGTGGTCGTAGCGCGAGAGCAGCCATATCCAGATTGGATTGTCCTCGACGCCCAGCTCAAGCATGATGGAAATGATGCTCATGTATTGGTCCGATTTGGTGTCGTCGATTCCGGACTGAAGCTTAGCAAAGTGAGTATTCGCCAAACGCTTCCACGCATCTCTCTTGAAGGATTCAACCAGGCGCTCGACCTCAGCCCACATGCGTGCTGTAATGATGACCTGGTGCAATTTGGCATCTGGCAGAGGCGATCTCGCCGCCCTCGCATGCTCAGCTATCGCTCGTGCGTCTTCGGCATATTTGCGCGCGCGCTTGTATTCCTCGATGATGGTCTCGTGGTCTCTACGACGTATTGCATCCTGGAGGGTTGATGCAACCTCGAAGAGCCCGCGATGCTGATCGACAGCCTCTTGTATCGCCTTGAGGGTCTCCTCCTTCTCGCGTCCATTCAGCGCGGGACCCCACACTTCCTCGGCCTTGACGGCGACCTCGGTCAGCGGGACCTTGATGCCGTGCACGCCATACTCGCTCTCCTTGATGAGGGCATTCTTCCTCTTCTCTGTTGGCACAGGCTTGACCATACCAGGCGCAAGCGAGTCGCTCATCTTCCTACTCGAGAAACTCGAGCGGCTGGCGCCCCGTGTGTGATGTGCGCGACCGGGCGATTCCGGCTCCTTGCCCTGCTCTCGCATTTCCGTGTACACTCGGTCGATGGTGGCTTTCGCGCCCACGAAGCGCTCGAAGTTGGACTCGACGAGCACCTTGAGCGAGGCCGACTTCTTCTCGATCGAATTGGAGAGGAACTCGAGGCCGGCGAGCAGCATGTCGGTCGAGGCATCGCTGTGGACCTGGGAGAGGAAGAGTTGCGGGGAGAAGGTGGTGGAGCTGAGGAGGAAGCGGTTGCCTATATCAATCATTAGACACGGCACATAGTTCATGATGCAGGTGGTACAAATACATACGAAGCTTGATGTCCTCCTCGACCTGGACATTCCTCGTCCGCAACACCTGCACGACACTGGGGTACATGCCCAGCGGGTCCTGCTCGTCCTTCTGCACCAGGTTCTCCTTGCCATCCTTTGATCTTTCGGCCCCCGGGACCTGCCGCGAGAACCTCGACCTATCTTCCAGAATCGAATACCGCGATCGTGACCGCCGGACTGGTCGCGCTGCTACTGTGGTGGGGGCCTCGTCGTCCGACTCCGACTCGTCGTTCTTTTCGTCGGGCCATCGCTCGGGCCACAATGTTGTGAGATTGTATTTGTTCAGGATGGCCTGCTCAAGAGCCGGGTCCATGGTCACCCTAGAGTTGCGATTGTTTGTGTGTATGGCGGTATGCTGCCCGTCGCGAAGTGGTCGTGTTCCGCGACGTGGAATGCCACCACCAATCACAGCTGCGCATCGCTTGGCACGTTGACAGCACAACTTCACATTCAATTGCACTATTTCTCAAACAGCTTCATCATGAACCAACATCAACACAATCGAGAATTCTTCCCTCGATACCCTACATTCTAGCTGAATATTGATTCCACTCAGAATGGAGACCTCGAAATCCGCCCAACGGCAGTATCGACAGGACCTTCTCTTACCGCGAGATGCTCAGGAGCCTTGAATCAACTGACCAAAGTGCAGACTGTATCTTACCTTCTATACAAGACCACAACTAACCACGCTTACTTGCCCGAGATGGGATCTGACTCCTCTTCTCTCACCTTAGACGACTTTGCCTCGCCTTAGTGTCTTCGACCCTAATATTAAGCACCTCTCCACCTCATCTCGCTCTCGTCCTCCACTACTCTGCCTCTCCAAAGTCTTCCATCTCTCTTTGATTGCAAGGTATCTCCCCGGGGCTTCTCTTTCGAAAAGCTCAAACTCGTCTCGCCTTTCTGTTCCACGAACAAGATCTCTCGGATCAACTTGACGCTTGGGTACCATGGCGAATTGTTCCGGCAGCGGCCCACCTCCGAGTGCAAGCAATCGGGGATCATCCTCACCCCTCTTTCCAGCGGCCTCACGTGCAGGAAGTGAAGAACATCTGGCGGTGGACGGTGTCCAACAGTCGGACTCAGCGCCACCCACCCCCAGTTCGCAAGCCGAATCCGAGGAACCAACACGTCCCAGTGTCTTCGATAGCGACAATCTGCTCGACAACGATGACCACGAAGAAATCATGACTTCCAAGCTACTTGAGCCTGTCAAAATGTAGGCTTCTAAAATGCGGAATCTAATTGGATACTCACCATTCACAGCACGTTCACTCGACCCGAAGAGAAAGGACGCCAAGAACGGAGAGACAGTATTGTGCCTCCGTCGTTTTGGCGCACTGCATACGAGACATCCATCACATTGAGCGAGTATACTTCAAAGGACACACACGCAAAGCACCGAGAGCAGCCGGAATTGCGAATCAAGAAAGGCAACGCATTCCAGGCTTTAGCTGGATTCAAATTCTTATCGGACATGGTACGAGAGCGGATTGAGAGACACCTCATCTGGAACAAGAAGGTGGACCCCAGCTGCTACATCTCGACCTTCAATACACTTGGTGGTTAGAACTCTCTCTCATGTCAAGCAAAAACTGTTTAATTCAGAATCCGCGAAGAGAAGAGCACGTTTCCACTATGATCAGAGCCAACGCATGGGACACCGAGTATTCATCACCGAGATCATGTCTGACGGCCTAGTTGCAGCGACTGTTTCCGCACGATGCGTGACCAAGGTGACGATCATCACGAAAATTAAGGAGCGGAGGGATCTCCCAGATATTGAAGAATAGAAGGAATTCGAATTTGACGTCGACATTCCGATCTGGATCCGCGACCCCAGGAAGCCCGAAGATCGTACCGACCTCACCGTAGAACAATTCGAGAAGCTCGGAGCTGCCATTTGGATATCAGTCAAAGAGCTTCGCACATCAAATCTGTCCAACGGACCAAAGACCCGACTCACACATAAAAGGAACTGTATCTGCGCCAAGGGTCACGACTATGAATGGCTCACCGCCACGTCCATTCCTATCTCACGCATTGTCCGTGTCATGCCCTTCGATGGCAAGGTTCTCTACGAACATCCCACCACGACCATCATCAGAAGCCTAAAGAGTACCGAACCCTGGGTCTGGAGCTGGGCCAAGTTGAAGTGGATTCTCGATGCCGCGTTGACTGCCATTGCTGAATGGCGTGACCTGGAAGCACACCAAGCACGCAAGCGCAGGGCAGGAGACGACTTCGATGAAGGACAGGATCCAGCACCGAAGCGCCCAAAGATGATTGAAGTGGCCATTGTCCGTCCTTATTTCGACTTCTTCCGCTCAGGCAAGCGTAAGATCTCGGCAGATTGAGTGGACACGACCCAGTCCAAAGCGAGTCGATGAGGATGATTTCCTCTACGACATTTGGCCCTCCATCTTTCTCTTTTGCTTACATACCAATGGACCCCAATATCGACTCTGGACTTCTATTAAAATGATTTCAACATTGCTCGAATTATTCACGTATGCTGCATCGAGGATCTCCCTGTACGACGATATGGTTTTCTTCTATTTCCCCCACTTTTCAGCATCAATCAAGGGACAGCGTCGGTTCAGAATCGACTCAAGGGACGACATTGCGTGCATCAAGGAACAGGTTTGCGAAAAGATTTGCGAAAAGTCGGCTTTTATCTCTTTTCTCAATGAGCTTATGGGTTTTCACATTTCTTCATCATCAGACAATTTCAAATTCACTGTGATTCCTTTGATCGATCTTTTATCCTCACCTCTAGCATTGACCCTGACTGGCAAGTTTTCATGTGTAGGAACATGAACTTCAATGATGTGCAAGCGAAGGAGCGCAGGTAGCGCCCCTGATATGAATGAACCACCGTCGGCAGATGCGATATGATGACGGTGATCTGCACCTTGTACCTTATTACCGCAAGTCACCGTTCTGGCGTTACTCATGCGCCTAGCTCCTTCAATGCACCCCATCGTGATGAGCGCAGCATGAATCGCGAGGCGATGACCCCTAGACTGACAAGAACATATCGAGACAGCTTCTTCGCGGTCGCCATGATCTTCTGCCACCTTGAAGCTTTGTATATACCGGGCACATTTATCGATATCGAGAGACGTGCAACACCACTTTAGCCGCATAATGCTCTGTCGTCTCGCTGTGTGCAGACAACTGAAAACATCATCGCATTGCGTCAACAGCAGAGAATGACTTCGCCGCCTGCACCCCATAACAACTACATAACACAGCTACGTGGTAATGCTCCTCCTCGGACTACGGAGTATATCAAGCAGCCGCTCCTTAGACTATTAACAGAACTTTTCCATGCGCCTTCTTTACCATCATTTGTTTCACCCCTACATCCAATGTCCGCTAACTCTGCACAATGAGCCGCAAACCTCAACCCACCCAATACAATGTCGCTCCGATGTGCAGCACAATGCTTCTTCCCCTCACGATCGAACGAATCGACGATGCGAGTGTCGCCGCGCGTACTGCATGTGGTATGGCGCCCCCACAATCTGGACCCTTGAATTGGCTGAGGCAGAGATCGGCGGGCTCGACGTCACAGCGCCAAGCAATGAACGCATACCACCCGTCTTAGCGAAGGGAGTATAGAAAGGGAGAATGGAGCTTATCTCAGGTTCTTGTTGTGTTAGAGTTTCAGAATTTGAGTGGTAAGTTCATCATTGGCGCCAGGTACAGCCGGAGCTGGACCGGTGGAGGTTCCTTACTTGGGGATGTTTATTGTGTACTGACACGAGGAATAGGAAACCTCGAGACAGGAAGCTACATAAAAAACAAAAAGGACGAGGGAACACATCGAATCCTCTCGACGTTCGAATTATACAAACCATACAGAGCAGACAACGACACCCCACAAAAACAACCAGTACGTTCTCGCCATACCACATCAATCCTCCAACTCCTCCCACACCCAAAACTAATTCCCCTCAGCCTCCACCACAAATCCCAACCTCCAAAATGTCCGAGTCCTCATCCCTGCTCCCACCCAGCGACGGTGCCTTCGCCATGGCCACCCCCTCAGGCCTATCCCCAGGAACCCGCTCCGAAGCCGAAGAAGCCTTCGCCCTCAACGCCACCGCCCAAACCGACAGCGCAGCTCCCGACCCAACCCTCACCGAAGCCCAACGCGCCTACCGACGGCCCGGCATCCCCCGCGCAAGCAGCTACAACTACGAGAACGCACTGCGGCGCGCCCAGCAAGCGAGTATCGGCTCCGACATGTCCACCGACACCGCGACCGACGGCGTGGGCTCGCCAGCGTCATCAGGGTTCCCGCAGCCGGGACAGGGCGTTGTGCCGCTGAACTATGGAACCGTGGGGATGAACCAGAGCGAGGTGAAGAAAAGCCGGAGTAGGGGCCTGAGTCTGGGTGCGTTGGCGAGGCAGCAGAGTTGGAATGAGGAGGACTATAAGCACATGTACAGTGCGAAATTGGTTGAGGAGACGAAGGATGATGGCGGGTATGGAAGTGGGGAGGTGAAGAAGGTGCAGGGACATTGAGCGAATGGTTTGACGATGGAGAGAAATTTGAATGGGACGTATGGCGTTCATGGTGTTTGATGGTATGGGACAGGGCTGTTCACACAGGCAAGGTCTGTCTGGACACTTCGATGATACGATTGCAGAGTCAAGTACATGTGCCTATGGCAATAGCACATTCATTGAGCAATTTACTTCTCGAGCTGCCTTCGACGTTTTCATGTCGTCAACCGCTTTATGATAATATCCTGTGACTCGAGATCTTGCCGTTGACTCCCTCTTTCGGTGTCATCTGTTGCCCTCTCTACGATCCCTCAATGCCCCTCTCTTCCTCCACCTCACCCTCTCCACAAAACGCACACCTACTACACATCTCCTTCATACACATCGTCTTCATCATGAGTCCCGTGGGCACATTCTTGTAGAGCCAGAGGTGTTGGTGTTCCAAATCCTGCCACAAAAGTAAGTTTTACTACCCTCTCGTTCTCCACGCAGGACAGATGACTTACCCCGTCGAGGAATTGCTTCGCAATATAGCATTTGAAGTGGCAGTCGGCGTCGAGGAGCTGGGACGTGGTCGTTGTGACGTGATTGACTTCGATGATGGGGGCAGGACGGTGGAGGGATGCTGCTGTGAGGGTTATGAAGATCGAGAATTGGACGATGAGATTTGTGAGGGCGAGCATTTTGGTGGTATGTAGGTGAGTTGATGAGGCTGTACTTGTTGGGTAGTGTTGATAGGTTGCCTACGTTGAGGCTGTTTTCTAGTAACACAGGATATCGATGTTGTAGGGAGCAAATCTCGAGTCTTTCACCTTTGCTTGCGACTCAAAGAGGTGCTTGTCCTACGGCGGGACATATCAAACCATTGGCTGCGTTCCGTTTGCTGCTTGCCAGGGTCAAAGCTTTTCATCATATTCGACAATATACCGCCTCTTTCACTGTGCTGTCCCACTCGTGTATATATAGCTTTACACCCGCGCTACCTTTTCTTCTGCCCACACATCCTCTCTTCTCACTCGACATTTCTCTCGACCTCCTCCATCCTCTCGAATACGAATCCAACGATTCCGGAGCGCGCACCACAACCATGCGCTTTCTACATCATGCCGTGCTACTCGTAGCAGCGGTCCCAGTCACTCTAGGACAAATCTTCCTGGTCCCCGACAGGAAAGTTTGCAAGATCGGCTCGTATCGCTGCGACAAAAACGCTCTCCAGCGATGTGTCGACAATGGCATCTGGGAGACGACTCTCCAATGCTCGCCAACCTCGTACTGCTTTGCGCAGAACGACGGCCTCGGCGGCGGTGCCTGTCATCCTCTCGTTGACGAGGACGGACAGTGCTCTGTGATTAACGCCCACAGCTGCGCCGAAAACCACCTCCTTGTGTGTGATCAGCGTGGCTATCTCGATATCGTCAAGCACTGCTCGAAGACGGCATATTGCTTCGCTCAAGACGGCGTCGGCAACGGCGGTGATTGTCATCTCCTTGTAGAGGGCGACACGCAGCAATGCTCCGAGATTAATGTCCACCGCTGCAACGACAACAAGGATGCGCCCGGCGTTCAGATCTGTGGTGAAGATGGACGCTGGAAGAACGTGCAGGCATGTGGTAACACCGAGCTCTGTCAGTCCGGCGACGCCTTCAAGGAGGGTGTTGGCTGTGCCGCTGATCCTACTAAGATCCAAGAGACGTGTCAAGGTCACCTTCGCCGCTGCAATGGACAGACTGTCCAGAATTGTAGCCCTGCTGGTACCTGGAGCAATGGCCATGTTTGCACCTCCGACGAGGCTTGTGTACCCAACTGTCGTGGTGAATCGTGCAGCCCTTCTTGCATCAACCGCTCCCAACTCAATCAGCGCAGCGGCGATCCTTTTGTCGGACCACCACCTTCGCTCGAAGACCCCGTCTGCACGCCTGGCAAATTCGTCTGTGACGCAAACCACTACGGACTCTGGAAGTGCAACGACCAGCACAAGTGGCAGATAGCCAAGAAGTGCCAAACACCTGGTGCCTGTATATTCGATAGCCCAGGGAGGGCTCACTGTGAGGGCCCCAGCATGGATCCTCCATCAGTCAAACCTGCTATTGGCGGTTACGATGTCTGCAAGACCGGCGATCTCAAGTGTGACGAGAACTTCTACAGCCTCTGGAAGTGCACCAACAATGAGTGGAAAATGGCGAAGAAGTGCGCTGCTCCTGGCGACTGCAAGGTTGACGGCCCCGGCAAAGCTCACTGCGACCGCGGCGAGATCGATCCTCCAGCGGCCGCGCTCGATGTGTGCCAACCCGGCGACACCAAGTGCGGTGAGAACCGGTCTAGCCTGTGGAAGTGTAACGAACAGCTCGAGTGGAAGATGGCCAAGAAGTGCGCTGGCCCCAGGGAATGTAAGGTCGATGGTCTTGGTCGAGCCCACTGCGTGCGCGGTAAACTCGATCCTCTTTCTCCTAAGCTCGCTCGCCTAGCTACCGATTCATGCAAGATCGACGACACGAAGTCTCTAGCCCATGCATGCAACACCAGCGATACCAAGTGCGACTTGAACTTGTACCGCCTCCTGAAGTGCAACGACAAGCAGGAATTGGTCATCGACGAGAAGTGCACTTTCCCGGGAGACTGCAAGGCCGACAGCCCTTGCGAAGCTCACTGCGAGCACAGCGGACGCGACACTGTCAAGCTCTCTCGCCGCGCTTCTTGCACTCCCGGAAACCTGGCTTGCGACAAGAAGCGCCGCTTCCTCTTCGAATGCGGTTCAAAAGGCCAGTGGGAGGCACCACTCCAATGCTTCGGCCCCGGCTACTGTCGCGCCTCGATGGGCCAGTCCCTGATGTGCGCCGGCTTCCCGCAGTTTGATGGCCAGAATCCAGTGTGTAAGAGCCACTGCGAGGCGATGGACTATCTGTACTGCATTGGCGTAAGTCACCTATCTCTTCCGAGGTATGAGGAAACTAACAGTGAGCAGGAGAAGTGGAACGACCCCGCTGCGATTGCGAAGTGCAAGCAGGGCATGTGCGAGAAGAGCGATGTAAGTATTTCGCTGAACTATGAACATGCGTGAACTGACTGTTGTGTAGTGCAAGGGCTGCGACCGCTGCAACTTCAGGTTGCCGTACGCCGGCAAGGTCGAGCCGGACCTGACGACTGTGGTGCCAGGCAAGGCATCGAAGCAGTAAGGGGCGACGGACGGGGTAAAATGACTATGGCCCCATTACGGCGCTGATACGTCTTTCGGATGGGAGTTGTTGGATACGCAGGCTGCGATGTCGGCACTAGAATATATCGAGGGACAAGGCTGTAGTCCACAATCTTGGTTACTTCGGAGTAGTGCAAAAGCTGTGCTGGATGTCTCACCGTTCATAGCACCAAATTAAAAAAGCCCTAGTCACGCACCGTTCCCTCGCTCCTGCCTCACTTCTTGTGTCGTGCTTTCCTTAGTCCAAGCCAACACCTATGAGTCTTAATAGTAAAGCACAAGTTACTCACAACACATGTATCTTTCTACATTGAAATCCACCGCGATGCTTTTTTGTATGCTCAGCTAAAGCATCTGTTGGATGTGGGAGCACAGGGCAGACATAGATGAGGCAGAAGGTTGTTGTATTAAGAGAGCTACATAGAGCGATTATATACACAACCATGATGAGTAAGCAGGTGACTAACAGAGTCACGTGAAATGTAGTTCACAGTGTACCGTGTGAACTGAGGTGCCAGGCTGACAGCATCATCTACCCCACGTGTGCGCGAACAGATTGTCCTTTGAAGCGTAAGGGGAGTCAGTTGAGTAGAAATGCTTTGTTGAGATTCTGGCCGTAGGCAGGTCTAGGTATATTATGCGCCAGACGCCGTGCTGTTTTGTTTATGGACACGGAAAACTTTTGGTGCTAATCGTGAAATATGGGAAGCATCTCACGCCGCGGTGCCGATAAATCTTTTGAGTAAATTGCCAAGAGCGCCAAACAGCGGAAGACGAGCAGCGCTGCCGCCATTTCGCCCAAGCCAAAACGCATAAGCTCCGACGAGGACGGCAAGACCGACATATCCGTATTTGCGATAAAGCCATACGCGTCTCCTGATGAACACCGCGTTCTGTCTTGCTCTCATCAATGTTTGTCGTCTGCGCACTTCCTTCTCTTGCTGCACCAGCAATGACTCGCCGTCTTCAAGCGTCAGGCGGTGCAGGTCGGCCGTGGTAGCCGAGGATTTGAGGACACTCGAGGACGATACATTCCACCATTCCCAGCTGCCAAGCGATGCTGGCGGGAGGCGTTCGTACAGCTCGAGCGTGCGAGCAATGTGAAACTCGACGTCAAACGGCTGGGGCAGCTTACCGAGCATAACGTATAGGATGTCTTCGTCCTCTTGGTCAATCTCTAGCAGTTCTTCGCGCTTGGAAAGCACGATAGCCGCGAAGAGATACACAGGCATGACCGCATCGTGCGCGAGAAAGAAGTCAAACAGCCTCGTGATGTCCTTGTATGGTTGCACGATGTGGGCAAACAGGGTTATGGTGCCGGCTATGGCGAACGAGGGCTGACTCTTGGGCATGTGGTTGTACAGCTCGGGGTCGGCGGCGCGGAAGATGGGCCGGAGCAGTTCGAGCTGGGATATGGCTGGGTCGAGCGTGGACAGCATGAAGTCGCGGATGCGGAGGAGGCTCAAGCGGGCGATGGCTGCGGGTGCTTCCTGCGGCCCCAGGACGAGCAGGAAGACCTGGACGATGTCGTGGTAGCCCTGGAAGTAGCACAAGCTTGGGTGTCGGCGGAGGACATCTAGTATGACGTCGGACAGCTGCTCTTTCCGGCGGTCGAGCTGCTTGTCTGATTCTGCATGCTGTCAACAATCCTTCTAGGATACATGGATTGAGAGACGCACCATTCTTGGGGTAGTAGACGAAGGCGCGGTTGACGTCGAGGCTGACCTGGTGCTCGTCCTTGTGAGGGGGCAGCTTCTCCCATGGCGTCGTGCTCAGCGCGTCTTCAGGGCATGCCAGCAAAAGTGGCCCTGCGGTGGTCAGCCATCACCAATATGGGCTATCTTGGTACTGGGCGACAACATACAGGCGGCGCGCCGGAGACTGTCGGTCAGCAGCCCTGAAGGCGTGGTTGCGAGCTGGACCAGGGCGGGCAGGTCGCGATCCCGACATGCAGCCGTTATCAGCGCCTCTTTCTGCTTCTCGGCCGGCGAGAGGTCGACGACGGGCGAGCTGCGGCGCCGTGGCAGGCTGGTGGAGCTTACTGAACGCGACACGGAGCGGGAGGTGTTATTGGATGCCATGGCCGCACACGCATCGCGAGACGGGGCGTGGGAACGGGATCACGAGGATGACGTGGCGTGGGCGAGTATTGCTTGCTGCTATCTACATGGTGGTTGTGGTGTCGTGCTCGAGCTCCGCATAGCCAGAATGACGCGAGACACGCGATGTCCTCGCCGTCGCAGCCGAGGCGCTTGGCATCCACATATCGTGTGAATGTCTGCATCCTCGCATACACCACCACAATCTATTTCCGCACCCGATTGGCACGCAGGCACGTGCCATAGCGGGTGTCTACTGCAGTCCCGAACGGCTCACGACGTTGCGGCATCCCGCGCCCGCTTCCGACGAGTCCGGGCTAAGCCCCTTGCTGCACGCTTTCATTGCATGCCCACCCTCACCAACCACATTGTGCTCCGCCCACACGGCCATCGGCCACTACCATCTGATCTGAGATCGCTGATCGTGCAGCCTGCGTTCCGACGCACCAAGATCGCACATTGCGTCAAGCCACTGCGTCGAGCGTCGCCGCATGCAACACTCACTGTCAAGATAATTGCTCACCACATCGCCGGCCTAGTCGTTCCGCTGCGCACGCTACCGCCTTTTCTTGCAGCGCTCTTGTCAGGGCATCCTGGCAGCTGTGCCCTTCATTCGTTCACCCTCTTCATCCTTTTGCACACATCGTCCAATCCAGTCCCGGGACGCCTGCTGTGCGTTTGCTCTGCGGCAGTTGCCCCTCACAATATTACTGGTTTTTGCTCTCCTTGCGTCAAGCTCGCCCGACAAGCTACGCCTGCGCTGCCAGGCAACAACATGTTGCTTTTCTCCTTCTACCGCGTGTCTCTGTCTCCCCTCAAGCTAGTCTGAGCCAGTGGTAGTGTGCAGAGGCGCACCCTGCCGGCTGCCTTGGGCCTAGCGCCGTCATAGCTCGTTCTGGGATCCCCTCGTAAGCTCTACATCTGATAACTCCAGCCTCGGGATGGACCACCAAGTCCAAATGTCCGTTCTAGTCGACAACGAGTGGGTGTCCAGGCCAGTCAATGCCTTCCAGTTCATGGCCCACAATCGGGAGTCTAACGGCGGCCCGCCGCCAGCTGTCGCCAAACCCTCGAGCCAGGCGCCTGAACTTGGCATTCTGTCAAGAACACTATTTGCAAGTCCACTCTTCGCTTCTGTCCTTCCCGCCAACATACGTCACAAAGACCTGAACGATATTGTACTCATTGGCGAGGATGTGGTTCACCTCAAAGAGATTCATGAGTACGGACGTTTGCGCCATGTCGCAACCAAGTCCAACTTCAAAGCTCGCATCCTAGCAGCCAGGGTGTTCGGTGACCCTCGTGAGATTCCCGTGCATGTGGCCAGCCCTCTGCCTCACCAGCCAGGGCTGCACAGATCAAGGAGATCGATGACTGGGGAAGATACATCTGTCATACCTCCTGAGGTCGTGGTACTTACTCTGTCCAGTAGGACGCTCATGTTCTTGTGGGCGTATCAGAATCAGACTGGCGTCGTCACATTCCGTCAGAGGACGATACGGCTTCCTGCTGGTGCTTCGCGCTTCGATCGTTTCGGTGCATTTCTTGCGATAGATCCGAGAAGACGAGCGATCGCTGTAGCTGCGCAAGAAGGACGCTTCATCTTGTACAAAACTAAGCCTATGAACCGATGGCGCGACGAGATCTACGGGGGACACGAGACGACACCAATAGAAGACGAGCGGATCTTTCCTCTGGAAGGTCGCATAATGCATATGGAGTTTCTGTCCTCCGGAACAGGCATGGATGACTACCACGTCGTTCTTCTGTTTGTGATTGTCATAAGAGGAAAGACCAAGATCACATGCTTCGATTGGGACTGTAGGGAGGATCTCAGCACTGTTGCGATCCGAACAGAGCGTGTGGCGCTGGACCTTCGTAGGTGGGCATGCTTTGATCGCGTACCTGCTCGTACTCATGTTACCAGATGAACAAAACCCTACTTTGCTGATACCCATGAGCCGCACCTCGGACTTTCTCCTCGTCTTCGATACCCACATTTCGGTTTACAAAGACGTCCTTTCTGGCAACCCCCGATGTTTCCCATATGACATACATCCCGAAGTCCTTCCTCCTTTGATGCCGGGTGACAGCAAGCACAGACCGCGTTGGGTAGGATGGGACAAGACGCCACGAAATTCAGACTTCCCAAAGGAAGCCTTTTACATTGCGCGGGAGGATGGACGGATTATGTACGTCGAAGGAGGGCAGCTCAATGGCCTTGAAATGGACATTGCTGGCAATTGGCCGTATCGGATCGACAGCGCTTTCGCATGTCTGAGTGTGGACAATTCCGAATTCTCTCAATCATACCCGGATGTTTTGATCGCAGGAGGAGCTGGCAATGATGGCCGTCTCTGCAAGCTAGGATCTTGGCCAGCTGAGTACGCGACTCCGGCCCCATATCCCGGTACAAACCAGCTCTCGTACATTGAGTCAATCTCAAATTGGACACCTTTAACGGACCTATCGGTCGCTCGTCTTGCGGGATTGCCAATACTCTCGGATCGTGATAGGTGCTCTTTATTTGTGGCCAATGGCTCGAGTCCTCATGGTGAGGTTTCGGAACTACGATTCGGGCTGCAGTCTATCGTGGATCATTCTTTCAGTGGCATGAAAGGATGTACAGGCATTTGGGTTGTCGATTCAGGCAGTCAGATAACCGAAATCGACGGGACGTCAGCGAGACAGCACTATGCAACCTTGGTAATCGCGATGCCACCAGAAACTCTCGTGCTCCGAATCTTGAGAACACAGTGCGACAATCGGGATCATATGTCTGGCGCTTGGGAAGATGGGACATGGAGAGTCGAGCAGATACCAGGCGAAGATGAGTTATGTGATGATGGCATCATGCGCGATGTCGAGACCATTACAGCCTGTGCTTGGTCCGAGGACTTCGCGGTGCAAATTACCCGTGATGAGATACGTTCGTTACGTCGACCTGGTCTGCATCATGGCGATTCGATCGCTTTTGCGAACCCTCTGCTATTGGCTGCCTGCAAAGCGGGACTTCCTTTCATAGCCATCGCATTTCGAGAGTCAGGCAACTCTTACCTTGGCGTACTGCTGTTATCTCCTGACGGCACTTTCGTAAGAGCTGATTCTGGCGACACAAGGCTACAGCTGGATCATGACCCGACATGCGTAGAAATCTTCGATATTCAGGGCACCGTATTCATTTTTGTCAGCACCTTCGGTCTCAATACCTATGTGCTCAGAGTGGATGGTGAAGGCAAGCTTCACTCTATGATGGAAGGCTCCATGCACAACGCTACAGCCGACAATACTCGCATGATCATAGACGGTGCAGCCTTACTATCCGCAGGGGACAATTTGGTATTGGCTTGCGCCACACGCAGTGGGCACCTCCTCAGCTCCATAATCTCTTTGCATCAACCAGGTATGCACCAAACTCTTTGCATATCACTTTGCGCTAACATTAACAGTAACCACTTCGTTTTCCTGGAGCGCGGTAAAAATGGGCACCACTTCAGTGCACATTATTGCTAGTGCCACCGAACCTTCCATGGCATTTGTGTCGTGTGGATCTGACTTTTGTCGAGCCCGATGTACAGCTAGCAACACTTCCGTGCTGGTCATCGATTCTGTGTGGCTCACTAACCGGGCAAGACCTGGCTATCTACAGGCTTCTCTCACGGCAATGCATCAAATGCCACACGTCCAGGGCAATAATGCAGGGGGCCGAAACCTCGGTGGTTTCTTGTTTATCGTGGCCGGGGACGAATTTCATTGCACGCAACTGTCCAATGATGCCAGCTGGACAGCTCAAGAAAGTGATCGCTCAGACCAGTCGAATAACATGGTCGTGCCACGAAAGCTGCCAACTGGTGCTAAAGCGACGAACATCTGTTATTTAAAGCCTATTCGGAAGCTAGCTGTAGCCACCATGGAAGCCAAGGAGGAGAGAGCTCCACCGATCGGATACAGAATTCTTCATTCGATGCTCAAACTCGTCGATGTTCACGATCAAAAGGCCTACGATGAGGAATACGTCAAGCAAGAAGATGACAACGACTACTCAAGCAGACTGGTAGTGGCTCAATACCAAATGAAGCATGGCGAGCGGGTGTACTCGATCACCGAATGGCCATTCACCGATCACCGCAGCAAGAAGTACACACTCATAATCGTCGGGACTGG
This sequence comes from Phaeosphaeria sp. A1 3.1a, assembly GCA_003501895.1. Classification (NCBI taxonomy): domain Eukaryota; kingdom Fungi; phylum Ascomycota; class Dothideomycetes; order Pleosporales; family Phaeosphaeriaceae; genus Phaeosphaeria; species Phaeosphaeria sp. A1 3.1a. The sequence continues at coordinate 71,072 of QVXC01000043.1, forward strand.
CGTACCGGGCACCAATGGTAAAGAGACAGGAAGGCGCATGATCTTCAATGTCGGCAAGAGTGAGTCGAGTGCGAGATTGGAGCTAAAGAAAGAGTCCGCTTTCGATCATCCAGTCTACTGCACTGCAGTGTGGAATAACAATGCATCTATAAGCGCTATTGGCAAGACTTTGACATTCGATGTCTTCGAGTCAGAAGCTGGGCTGTAAGTCTCTGGGCTTCATTTTCGTACCCTAGAGCACTAACACTACACAGACTTAAGAAGCGGGCATCGGTAGACTTGCCTTCGCCTGCTATCCACATCACTGTCCGAGCCGGCATAGTCTATGTCTCAACACTACAGCACTCACATCTCTGCTTCGAGATACTCGAGAACTCGGGCAAATATGAGTTCACGAGGGTTTTCACCGACAGTCGAGAACGTAATTGCTCCACCCATCTCGTTCTCGACGTCCCCGCCACCACGGACTCAACCACTCCACAATCAAACACCATCGTCCTCGTCAACGACAAGAAATCCGCCTCCATCACCGCCCTCTACCACGCCCCCATAACCGCGCGCAAAAATGCCGCCCCCACAATATTTGAAGCCTGCCTCCCCCGCACTGTCGTTCGCCTCCAACAAGGCGATATCCGACCACCCTGGCGCCGCCCCGCTACATCTCCTTCCCCTCCCATAGGCGTCCTGAACGACGACATCATCGGCGGCTGCTCGGACGGCACAATCTACACCTTCTCCATCCTCTCCCTCCCCTCTCTCCGTCTCTTGCGTTTAATCCAAAACCTCATCGAAGAAAAAGAGAAGCGGGACCCTAGATGCCAAGATACGCCTATTGACTCGATGAGAGGTAGTGGAGGCATAGCCGACGTCCTGATGAATGGCGCAGAGGGAAATCAGGATGAGAGAATAAGGGCACTGGATGTGGACCCCAGACAAAAGGAACGGGGACAAGCGAAGGCGAGGAATATGCATGTGGAGGGGAATAGGGTGGAGAGGTGGTACAGGGGGGATGGGGATGTAGAGAGGCTTGTGAGAGAGGGGACGGAGGAAAACGTGGTGAGGTTGTTTGGGGAATTTGTGAGGGAGATTTGGAAGGAAGACAGGGGAATGGAATTGGAATTGGGCATAGGGGTCGAGCAGGTGGAGAAGTGGCTGGGAGAGGTGTTTATGCCCGTGCTTTGAGAAAAATGTCTTTGAGGGTGGTCGCTCTTGGTTCAGATTGATATATCGTTTGCGAGGAGGGACGAAGGGGTGGAGGAAAATCTGGTTTGTTGCATTTGGCGGACTCATGGAGTTATCATGGCCGAGGTTTCTGACTTGACGATGTTACGACGCTAAAGTATTGCATATCCACAGTCTCGACTCCAAGATTCATCGAATCTTCGCTCTAGACATCCTGCATGGTGCCTTCCTTCTCTGTGATCAAAGATCAACGGTGAACGTACAAGTCACGTGCGCAGGCGCTGTCATACTGCTCGCTTCCTTGAAAGTCCACTGAGCTCAGGGTTTGGTAGACATCCCGTTCGGGTCGTACAGCGTGTAGCTCGCCCGACCTTTAACGTCCTCCTGCGCCAATCATCCAGTCCTAGGCCAAAGGGCGCATCCGACCAATCAAACCCGCCACGAATACGAAAGGGCACATCTACCCTATCATATGGCAAATGTCCCACAACATCATGCGGAAGTTTCATAGGCTCGCAAACCTCATGGAAATCGGGTCAAATATGTTGTGCATTCACATATTGGGACCGGAAACAAGGATTGAAGGGCACATTTGGCGTATTAGGGTGGATGGTGGCGGTGAAAGGGCACTTGTGGCCTATCATGGTGGAGACTATCGTCTTGCAAGGCAAGAGAGAGTTTGGTTACTTCAAACTTTGATTTGAAATCTTGGCATGTTGTACCGCAGTGAAGTGGCATATGAGGTTCCTTGATATGTTGGGGCGGAATATGCGGTGAAGGGCGCATTGGACGAATCAGCGATTACGTTGATAGTGAGGGGCACATGGGACCTATTAGATCTCTGATGTCGCGACTGATACTTTTATCCTTGCAATGGCATGTGGGATTTGTGATTGGAAATATTTCTCTTTTCTAAGATCTGTAGTTTAGGAAATCGTGAAGTCAACAGAGTGGAGAACGTGTTGTTCGGTAAAGACTGCGTGATTCTATCTAATGAAGGTACATACATGTACACGCTGTAATGACCGGCTGAGCTTGAGAGCAAATACTAAAAGGAGTGACAACCATAAACACCGAATAATCAGACCTGCAATGTCGGTAAAGACTGGAAGGGGCGTTCAGCCTCGTCAACGACGCGCCCTCTTCTCACCGGTAGCCTTCCTTGGGTTAGTGCGTGCAGCCGCACGAGTGATCTTCATGTCCGAGTGATGGCCCTGGCGAAAGTGGTCGTTGAGCTTGTCCATGCGAGGGAAGGTCTTGTCGCAATCAGCGAACATGCACTTGAACTTGTGGGGCTGGTGGTTGAGCATGTGGCGACGGTAATCCACGGCGCAACCAAAGGTGGCAGGGCAGCCCTGAGGACAAGTCAAGATGTCTTCTTGGGCCCTGGAGGCTATGACAGGTCTTGTCGCAGAAGGCACAGCAGGTACTTCGAGCTGTGTGCTCATATCGAAATTGAATGCAGACCCAACATCACCGGTCGTGACAGGGTCGTCAAAAGGCCAGTCGAAGTCCAGAGGAGCGCTCGCAAGCACGTTGGAACCATCAAGGAAGGCCTGGCCGTACTGAGGGTCTGCGATAGGCGTCGCTGGCCACTGGCCATTTTGGTAATTAGCTCCTGCGGCGGAAGACCACTGGTCGTTGTTTGAAGTTGAGCAGGGGAGGGGCGGTAGTGGCTGCAGCTGAGGCACCGCATACCCATCATTTGGGCTGCACGGCTCATGCGGCAGACCAAGTTTGGGAGCTGATTGGCCGAAAGTGGTGTTCGGACCAAACCTGGACGCCAACGAGGAGGGGCGACGGTCGATGAGATTCACAAGTTCCCAAAAGGCATACCTGCATGATGTTAAAAAAGATTACCTCGGGTCCTGAGCTCCAAATGAGAGCTGTGGTGACGGTGTCGATATGCTTGAGTCGTATTCGTCGTTGTTGCTGGTGAACTGGTGGGCCATGTTTGCGTGATGATGTAGCTGGTGGAGTCTTCGTAGTCCGGTGTTCGGCTGAGCAGGTTCGCTGTCTTTGGGTGAAGATGGTGACGTAGGGCGTGCGATTAGAGAGGGTCAAAAGTTGTTTTTCAGCCGGACGCGACGCTGGATATGGTCATTGTTTAAGAGGAGCGTCATGAGCTGAAGGCTAGCTGAGTGACCTTGAACCTAAACGTGAGGCTAGGAATGACGTTGCATTCGACCAATGAGACCAAGCCTAGACGCCCCTTCATTTCCTCGCGCGAACAGCGCTTCCATACGCGAGACGATATTTCAGATCAGTCGGGAAAGGTGTTCACAATACTGCAAACTGTAACGTGCAAACGGAACAGCAACATTGGCGACAAATTCAACAAATCACTGATTTTCGCAATCACGGATCGTCCTATCAAGATTCGACTCTGATGGCTTCAGAATTATACAAGTGCAAGACGTGTGCAAAGTCCTTCGAGACACAGGGGAGATACAAATGAGTATGCAACCAGTAGTCGAATTCGTCGTGTTGTTGTACCGAAGAATAAAAGTCGACATTTCAAGATCCACTCTAAACCTCATCGGTGCAAGCAATGTGAGCGAGGTTTCGCTCTTAATGCGGACCTCAATCGCCATATCAGATCCCGACATCGATTAGGCACTGAAAGGTCTACATGTCCTGTGATTTCATGCCGCTCCACCGCTTCACGTAAGGACAACATCAAACAACATCTCAAAAGTGTTCATGGTTGGAAGTACCAGCCACCCGAAACTGTTCCGCAATCGAAGGATGTTGGGCAGAAACAGCTTGGAGAGAACTCATCCTTACAACGACTCTCACCACATTCTCTGCTAAATGCTCCCGATGTTGATGGTCGGAACCAAGCCTGCATTGGTCTATACGAAGCACTTACTTTGGGAAACACATCCCTAGTGCAGATATTTCTAGAGGCAGGTCTCGACATAAACCACACGACACAAGATGGTGCAGCTCTTTTGCACTGTGCAGCTCGAGCTGGTCAAACGTCCATGGCGAAGTTTCTGGTGGCGAAAGGGGCATTTGTCAACACCGTCGATGCAGATGGAACACTCGGACCGCCTGTTTATCAGGCAATCTTGAGTGGCAATTCTGAGACAGTCGAATGCCTCCTTGACGCGGGATATGACTGACTACACAGATGGTACCAGACTACCAAATTTTCTTGCACAATGCGGCAGTCAGCGAATACTCGACATATGTTTATCACACATTGGTGATGTGAAATATCCCAACTTCAGCTACGAGATACTTGACGCTGCAGCCAAGAGAGGTCAAGTCTCTGTGGTACGTGCCCTTTTGGCATCTCACGATCACTCTGCCATGAATAGCGCTGTCGACACCTCCATAGTCACTGCTTTCCCTGACATTCTACCGAGGAAGCTGAATGTACCATGGCGCTCTGATAAAGACTACGTTTGGGAATCTACACCACTACATCGTGCAGCCGCGAAAGGTCACCTAGAAGTCGCCCAAGCGCTTTCACGGCATGGCTTGAATTTCTATCGAAAAGGGCATGGGTACAAGACACCGCTACATGTTGCTGTGCGAAATGGTCATGCAAGTATTGTCAAGTATTTCCTCGGTATAAACGGAATCGATGTCAACTCCACCGACTCATGGGAACGAACGCCTTTGCATACAGCTGTAGAACGCGGTATGACCGAGGTGGTGTGGGCTTTACTTGACCATGCGCAGATCAAGACGGACTGTCGCGATTATTTTGGCCAAACAGTTTTACACTACGCTGCTTTGCATGGACACTGGGGTATTGCAGACATATTACTCCAGCATGGGAACGGAAATCGAATACCACGCTCCACCGAGCAGCAGTGCCAGGCCGTTCCAAGTGAAGTTCTGAACAGGCTTCTGGGTCATCCTGATTTTCTCGGTGGAGCCATTAACAAGATCAAAGAGATAAAGGGTTGGCGTGAAGGAGGGCTTTTACACCTGGCCATCAAGATGGGGGACTGCCATCTTCTCCAACTGCTTTCTGATCACCCTGGCATTGACATAAACTCGAAAAATGCGCGCTATGTTGATGCGCCTCTGGTACTTGCAGCAGAGTCGGGTCAAATCGATGCGGTCAGGATACTTCTTCGGCATAAGGATATCGATTTAGAATCGCGCTGTGTATGGACAGATGCAACCGCACTCCAAAAAGCTAGAACCAACGGACACGGCAGTATAGTTGACCTACTTCTCGCACACGGCGCCCAGGACCATGACGCTCTACAAGGTGTGCAAGGACGCCAGAATTGATCAATATATCTCTACAGTATACAGCTTGTAACGTAAATGACTCTAATCTCTACGGAGTGAGAGCTACCCGTAGCAGGAAAAGTTTACTGTCTGCTTTGACTGGAATTTGGAATATGTATGAGAGCGGTACTGTTCCATAGCTGGGATACTTGTTCTTTATAGTAAATCACACTGTTCCTTGGTCTCAATATTGGCACTTGTAACTCGTGAACATGAGTCTGTAGGTGCATCCTCGATTGTAAAAACAAGCGCTATGAATTGTTGCAATAAGATCTTACGAGATTCCTCATCATTCGCAAACCTTTCCTGCTATAGCTACTGTGTAAGCATTCACAGTGGATTGCTAGTCGTCACTATATGTGTCTACACAAAACGCGAACAGTTTCGGCAACTTCGACGATTTCCGTGCAAAGGATGACCTGAGTAAGCTCAAGTTGTTGACCGCTAACAACCAGAGACCAGCCTCGGAGATCTTCACAGCCTCACATTGCTAATTGTAGACGCAGAAATCTTCATCGAATCGCCTTCGCTGGTACAATCTCTAGGAAGCTGGGATCTAGTGATGCACAGTCGATTCATCAACCGTCTGTCCAGTAATAAACGCGCAGCATAGAGACGCACAGCCGGATCAGCAATCCGGATTAGTAAATCTATTGTACCTCACACCTATACCAGAAGACTTTTGTAACGTGCTAAGGCGTTGTCGTACTCCCTGTTATTTCCATTTGAGACTCAGATGGTGACCCATTCGGTCCATCGCTAGAAATCAGCTCCATGGTATGTGCTAGATGCATGAATAACGTATTCGACGAGCAAACACTTGAGAAACGAAGGACGATTGCCTGTCAGCCTACCTAGGTTGCTCGGCTGAACCTTCCTCTGAGCCACGAAGGACGCACACGACCAATCACAACGGCTCAAATGCCTGGACCTGAAGGGCACATGTGTTGTCATGCGTTGCTGACTGCAGCAAAACCGTATTGGTTGACGTGTAGGCTGTCTCGTTTGCAGATCAGCTCTCACAGCCCCACTAGATCCCGGGACCACCAATCAAAAAAACCACCTTTAACCTTTACGGATCTAGCCTCAGAAGCCCTTCATCCCTCGAATGCGGCGGGCGGGCGTGACCAGAGCACCCCACGTATGTGCAACAATGCCTGGGCAGGTAAGACGGCATTTAAGTGCATAAATAAGCAAGGCGAGAAAAGCTTGCATGCATTATGGAGACAAGCTGAAGGACAACCGGTGAGCTGCCTGTGGTGCTGGTATTTCTTATCGTGCGTCCTCCTGCCAGCCATTCCGCCACTTCACTCCACATCCCTGCACAACAACAAATCGATCCACGCCCTCGCAAATCATGGACACTCTTCCGGATATCCGCACCTGGGCTCCGTTCAAAATCGACGCTCTCGGCATAGTGACCCTCCTGGGCGCTGAGGCCCTCCGCAAAACCACTGGCCGCCTTGTTGCGAGCCCGTACGCAGAATACTTGCCTTGTTTCGCTCCTCAGATATTCGCCGATGACTCAATCGCGGAAACACTCCCGGGTTTCACTCTGTACAATATCACGGATGGCATCAAAGCTACTGACCTCAGTGCTTGGTTTACACGGTGGCTCTCGTGCCAGAATGTGTGCTGGCAAGAAACGACTCTTGAGATAACAGGAGAGCTGGAACGACCGAATCGCAAAGTCTCTTGGTTACTATCCTCTGGATCTGCAATCCTCACCAATGTCTTCCTGATCCTCTTCCCAATATTTTTGGGCGATTGGTATGGCCTGGCCTCGTCCTCTGGAGTGGTTCTTACTGTGCTCGCGCGTGCGTACGTGTTACACAGCTATAGGCGAGGTCTGGATCGACATGTCGCAGGAACGATAGTGGGCTCGCCGGATGCGGTCAAGCTGTTCATCACTATGCCGAACGGGAAGGTTGTATCAGTTTACACCACCCGCGGGATAACCGTTCAGTGTCTTCTCACAGAGGCACAGCCCAGGAATTTCGGGTTGCATCAAACGGCGCGCGCAGCCGCTTGGGTCGGCTTCGCATTCCACGCGGTTGCCTTGGGCATGGCGAGTCTTTGCATGCAGCTCATCCTGGTCGTTACCTCGCTAGGAGCAACGATTATGGTTGTCCAGCGTTTCGGCTGCGACGAATCACGTGTAGGAAGTTACCTCCATATAAAACAGACCGACGATAGCAAGATAGATTCGCGAGCAAAAGCCTATCTCAAGTTGGATATGTCCTCAGAGGAGGAGGAATCGATGGTGAAATGGGATCTATTTCCCATGAAGACCAATGAGAGGTGGTGGCAACGCTATCGGGACCTTCAATCCGGTTCACACACGGCTGAATCAGGAACTAACCGGTCGCAATGGTACATGGTCAAGGAACATTATCAGCAGAGCTGAGGATACAGCACGAATCTATGTCCGAATCGGTTGAAGTTTGCTGATGTCTCGGTCTGGACTTCTACAATATCAGTCAGATGAGATAGACGCAGGATTGTTTTCATCTCTGCTGTTGCTTTACATCATGAGGCGGGTTTATGAATAATCTCTATAGCCTCCTTCACTGAGCTTTTTGTTTCTTTCTAAATACGTAGGCTACGAAGACATATTCCTCGCTGCAGCGATGCTTGATGTGAGGCTTGTGCTTGCAAGGCTTATTCCTTGGCAGGCCGTTTCTGCCTGACCGCAGATGGGCGTGGCTTGATGCGATAACGAAGCAAAGCCACAATGAGACGGTTCGGAAAGGCTGAAAACCGCGGGTGAAATAAAGTCTTCATACGTTTCATCCCGACTTCGTGAAACTCTTCGCGTTGATTTCTAGACCACAGAATGTTGTCCCTTTTCCAAATCAAGGACTGGGCGCCCTTCAAAATTGATGCGCTCGGTCTCGTTACCATACTTGGAGCCGCTGAAGTCGACATCTCTATCGGACGCTTACTCCACAATTATATTACCGAATGGCTGCCCCTTCTTGGGGCCTATACAATCGCCAGCGGGCAAATGTCAAAATCAATTCCCGGATTCTACTTGTACAATATTACCGATGGCATCATGGCCACCGATCTCTCATGGTGGCTCACTCGCTGGCTTCTATCTTATCCTCTCACCTACTCGGCGACAATCCTTAGAGTTCAGACAACCCCAAGAAAGCTTCCCAGTGAAAGAAAGTTCGCTGCCTTGCTGATAGGCATCATGACCTCTTCAGCACTTATCGCTCTCGCTGGAATCATGGGCGACTTCTGGGGCTTAGCCAACGCGCTATCAATGGTCGCGTCCGTGTTCATTCGCAAGGCAGTAGTGTACCAGAACAGACGAGGCGTGGACGATGCAATCAAAAATACGAAGAAAAGCCATGACGATGTAGTGAAGCTATTCATCACGCTACCAAATGGAAAGGCGGTCACTGTGTACGCGCCACGCATGATCGTCTTGGACTGCTTTTTGACTGATCCCGAACCACCAAATCCCCGACTCTACCGGATTCTCCGCATAAGTGGCTGGATATTCTTTGCTACACACATTGTCTCACTAGGCATGACGGCTCTTTTCAATCAGATGCTTTGCGTGTTCGTTCTGGCAGCCAGTTCGGTCATCACTGTCTTGCAAATCGGAGACTGTCATAATTTGATCGGCACACAACTCGACTTCGACATCCACACGGGCGACCCAGCGGAAACTCGAACGCCTGTATATGCGAGATTGAATCTTAAAGAGCACGAGGAGCAGTCTATGATTCAATGGAACATGTTCCCGCACAGGACGAATGAGCGGTGGTGGACGAGATATCGCGACATTATGGAAGATCGAAAGAATCGTGACGATCACATTACTACACAGCCACAACAGTCGTCGTCACAGAAATCGTCGCAGTCGCAACAGTTATCGCAATCGCAACAATCGTCGCAGTCGCAACAATCGTCGCAGTCGCAACAATCGTCGCAATCGCAACAATCATCCCCGTCCCCACCATATGCGACAGCTGCAGCACCAGCCCCTGCGCCTACAGCCACACCTGCCACGGCTCCAGCCGCTATCGTTCCACCGCTCCGATTATAATCTCTGTCGGGCTGATATACTAGATCGGGCTCACGAGGATAGGGATCTGCCGAGCTGGATCACGTAGATTAGATTGATAACCGAGGGGGTTTGTCTTCAAGACATCCACTCACAAAAGTCTTACCAGCCTTCTCCATCATCATATATTTCATCCGGCCCATGATCATCCAATCCATCACTGTACTCCCGCTCCGTCATTTCGTAGTTCTGTCCATCATCGTCGTCCGATTCCGAGTCCTGTCCGTTGTTGGCAAGCTGTCTGCTTCCAGCGTAGTATTGCGGGTCTTCATGAAATCGAGGCTGGAATCTTACATGGTCAATCGATGTCTCAGAGATAGCTGGAGTGTATTCATACTCGAGGTTGAAACGTCTATCATGTTCATTCTCCGTGGGGTTCGTCATGTAACCTCTCATTTCGTACTCTTCTCTGTCGATGCTTCCCCCGGAAGGCATGTTGAAGTATTCTGGAAAATTGGTGGGAACTTCTCTTTGCTGGCCATTATGAATCTGTACGCTGTTAGTTTCTCCAGCTCAGACATGAATAACTCGTGTATACCTGTGCCATGCCTGCAGTCCAAGTTGGTGACTCATATGTCATGTTCGGTTCTTCGTCGTGGGTGGCCATCCAAGGGCTTCTTCCGAAGTTTGCGGGGAGCTCCTCTGCTCTGTCACGCAGAATTCGTTGTTCGACTATCGAATTGACACCCGCACCACCGATGCCAGTACCAACGAAACCCCTGCTTGCATTTGCATATGCAAGATAGTTCTCTCTGGCTACTCTCCGATCTTCTTCCTGTTGGTTCACGGCATTGGGGTCCCAGGGCTGCGTCAGATGAAGTTGGTCGACATAAAATGGCTGACCAGTTTCTTGAAGATACCTCCACAATTCTCGAGCCTCTGCATTTGTTGGCATAAGCCGGTCTGACACAGGTATAGCGTCCGGGTCATCTTCGGTGCCAGCTTCGTACATAAGTGGATAATAGTCGCTTGCAAAAGGTAGGCTGAGTGCTGCCCAATTTCCGGCTGTCGGATTGTCGAAACGCTCTTGAGCTTCTTCCGACATCGGCTGGGCAGAAGCCTTGTAGGCTGTCGACCATACATTGAAGCCTGGCACAGCCTGGTCATAACAGGACTGACAGACATTGTCTGTGTCGAGATACGTCGTTGTACCATCAATCTGGCGGAAGAAACCTAGTCGTTTTGGCATCTGCTTTGTCTTCGTCTTATCGACATGAGGACAAGTATGATTTGGGCCTGTGAGTAGCGAGCTCAAAAACTCGGCGGTTCCGGGCTGGGATTGCGCGGCATCGTAATCTTCTTGGATCCATTGCCCATGAGGTCTGGGGTTAAGGTATGACATGATGAGATATTGAGAGCTGAATGCAAATCGTCCAGGACGATTCGAGAATGTAAGGCTGTTATCAAATTCCTACGGGAATAAGTGACGAGGAAAATCCAACCCATAAGTTCAGACTGAAGTTTGGGCCGGTCAACAATTGACAAGGCTGACAATCTCAGCCTGTCGCACACCTTCCTCCCTTGGTGGCTGCATAATGCCTCACCTGTTCTCGCTTGGTTAGTTGCCAAATATAACCTGAAAGGCAGCCTGCTCCAGTATCTCGAACACCGGCATCAGGATATATGACATGATGCGAAAGAGGATCGGGAGGCAAGCCGATTTTAACGAAACATTTGGAGTGCACAGACTTAGCGCGCTCGAGTTGACGGATCTGAGTTTTCTTGTAGAATCATCGTGCATGCCTGCTGTGGCGGACTTACCCACCAGTTCTCAAGAATTTACTGGATCAATGAGGCGATACACAAAAGATGGGTATTCAGAAGGTCAAGAATAACCACTCAGTGGATTGCATTGTAGTCCAAGGCACAGTACGATCCAAACTGTCGTAACCTGGGGTGAAACTGCCATGTTGCGCTTCGTACTGTTGTATCCAAGACCACCTCAAGAGCGTATAACAAGTCATGCTTTGCTACTATGATTCGATACATCCTGGGCTTCTTCTACTGAAGAACATGAACACTGATTTGTAAGGAGATGCAAGAAACACGCTAAAAACGGCTCGGATGAGAGGATGTAGTGTAACAAATACACTACTTGTATGCAGCGTAGCAGATTTTTGAATAGGCAACTCCAATCTAAGCATCATAATTGCCAACATTGGAAACAAGCAGCTAAGTCGCGACGATCAAGTACGAGTTCTGGCTCAAGGTGTATGTATTCACAATAGTCAAATGGGCCTAAGAAGATCCTGCCAGTAGAAGTAGGATCAGGCACATTGATACATCGCATTACATGGGCGACTGCCATCAAGTGACCCATGGGAGGGAATTAGGCTTATCCATGCTTCGCATGACCGCCTCTCGACGTCTTTGCGAACGAGAGATCTCTCGTTCAGCCGTCGGACCCTAGTACAAGGAAGGGCACAAGCGGCCAATGACCACTGGAGAAACGAAGGACGATTGCATGTCGACCTAACCTAGTTGAGTGACACCTTGAGCCGCAGAGGGCACAGTAAACCAATCGATCGGTTCAAAAAACTTGGAACTGAGGCGCGCATTGTGCTGCTGCATGCTCGTCGTGCATTGCTGACTGCAGCGATGAGTTGGCGTGGCTTGCAGTAGGCTGGGTATGTGCGACATGAAGTCCATGCAGGCAATCGCGATTGGTAAGTGCATGTTGATCACGGGAAGAGCCAGACATCTTGTACCGGTCGTTATGAGGCAGTTCAGTGCTTGTCACAGAATGAAGGGGTACAGCACAAGGTGAGCGGTCGAAGATCGTCCAAGCCGCCGGTTTTCAGGCCAGTCTCAAAATAGAGCACGACCTGATGTTTGAACCACGGCCAAAGTCACAAGGAGATGAAGGAGTGTATTTGCTACCTAAACTACGTGAAACACAGTAACAAGCGACGGAAACCAATAAACAAAGATATCGATGTGCAACAAACGTAGGTAAAGACTGTAATGGGGAGCAAAAGGCATGACAAAGGCAATAGGTAGCGACAGTGGGTCTGCGGGGCAAGGATGAAGGGGGCGATCTGAACGAACAGAAAAAGCAACGGTATCATACTGCAGCCGTGCTCAAGCTTGGTTTCCAGTGGTTGAAGCCACACTGGGGGCGCCAATCACCGCCCCTCCACGAGCCCTGCGCGGCTGAACGATTCCATGCTTCTGCCTCAGATGATCATTCAATTTGTCCCTCCTGTAGAAGGATCGGTTGCAGCCGTGCTGGGTGCAGAAGAAAGTGGGATTGGCGTGCTTTTTAATATGGCGGCGATACTCGCCAGGACGGCCGAATGTGCCTTGGCAACCATGGGGACACCCCAAGGGGCCTTGGGCAGGAGGCTGAAGTGAACCATGCGTTGATGATGGAGTCGGGGCCATGCTTGTCGGATTCGAGTCCAGGGCTCCCGGAAAATGCAAGGAATTTGCGTAGTCATCACCAACGGTGAGATGGTGGTCCTGGGCCGCGAGCTGAAAGTCGTAGGGGGCAGTCAATGCAGAAGGTTTAGTAGGAATGAGCCACCCGTTGAAGTTGCTATTAGCACACTGACCGAGAAGAATTTGGGCGTCTTCAGCAAAACCTTGGATGAGAGATGTACCCATATGATCTTCTGAGCCTTGGTACCAGTCGTTACGATAGCTGCTCGTGCTGAAGCCATAGAATTCAGGTGCAGAAGAGCCAAGGGACCCATAGTATGGGTTGTCAGTCTGCTGGGGGTGGTGGAATTCTCGAAGTGGGTCGAGAGGCGCAGCTGGCAAATCGTTGGGGTTGTACGTGATTCGAGGACGGTCCGACAGCAGAAGCAGAAGCCGGGCCGACAGAACAGCCCTCTGAAGAGGCATAACTGCGTCTAGTTCAAAAAAAGCTTACGTTAATGCCCCAAATTGGCGCCTTGCGGTAGGTGACGGTTGACCATCAAGCTCATCAGGAGAATTCATCAAAGCCATCATATTGTGTAGTCGTATCGCCGAGTTATCTTGATGTACGTCTTGCGTAGTCTTTGAAGTTGATTCAGAAATCACTTTGCCGAATGTGCAGCGTAATTGGCGTCGAGAGAAGTAGCCTACAAGTTGTTGCTTGGCTTTGATGGGATGGCGAATTGAGGTTGAGGTTGCTATGATTTAGTTCAGGACAGGAGATATGAGTCGGAGACGGCCGATAGATAAGTATTGTAGCAACAGTGGCCACCCAAAAAGGATGATATGTGAGTGGTAATGCAGGCTCGGCGCTGCAGCGTGTGCCCTTCATGCATCAGCGCACAAGCCACATTATCGCTTTCGGCATGCTCCCTTGCAAACCAAGCCTCAGTACATAGATCGTGGGTTTATATCTTGAGTCTATCACTCACATTCACAACGAAATGTCTTTTGTAGAAAGCCACCGGTGCATGGATTGTTCAAAGATATATGACACGCGCAGCAAGTACAAGTAGGTTGCAACCAAGCACACTCATTGACTCGACACATTTGCCCTCACTGACAAACATGACACGGCAAAGTTAGCATCTGAACACACACAGGAGACCATATCAATGTGACAAATGCGAGCGAAACTTTGCACTGAGGCTTGACCTCACTCGTCATCAACGGGCTCGGCATCTGGTCGGACAGGCTAAATTTCCCTGTACTATCGAGAACTGTAGCTTTCAGGTAGGGTTGAACGCGAAAGTATCGCAAATATATGTCGTTGCTGACGCCATGGCTTTAGGCAACGCGCAAGGACAATCTTAAGCGGCACATACTTAAATCCCATCGAAGTCCTCCCTCTACATGTAATAATGACAAGAACAAGAACGCCAAGGAAAATTTACCTAAGGATTCCACCTCTGATCAATCATCGGATCTGTCAAAGACAGTTCTAGTACAGAGTGGCCGGTTACTTGTCATGCAAGCAGCAAACTCAGGGAATCTCGCACTCCTGGAGAGAGCGATCAGAGCTGGAATTTCTCTTGACACCACCAGCGACGATGGCTCGTCAGCACTCCACTGCGCAGCGCGAGCCGGTCGAGTGGAGATAGTGGAATACTTGTTTCACCTAGGCGCCAGCACCACCATCATCAACCAGAATAAGAGGATACCTTTTCAAGAAGCAATGCTGGGTGGGATATTGGGACTATAATATACATGCTCAGCGACAATATGAGCGCCACAGAGACCAAGGAGCGTTTTCTTTCGACTTTCCAAACCATATTGCGCTATGGAAGTGCACAGGTCACCAGAGCATACATATATCACATTGAAAGGACGACAGCGTGGAAGAGGCATAGTCATCACATGCTTCGCTTGGCTTTAAGGTTCAGCCACGTCTATTGTGTCCATCGGTTGCTATCTTCATCAACACTCGATGTCAATCAACATTTCGAGCATGGGACATATCCCATTCATATAGCTACTCGTATCGGCCATGAAGGTGTTATCGAAGCACTGCTGAGGTCAGAGAACCTCGATCCCAATGTAAAAGCAGGATGGAAAGAATTGACACCTCTGTGTGACGCTATCGAAAGGGGGGACGATAACGTGATACGGCTCCTCCTACAAGATAGCAGAGTCGACGTGAACGTAACGCCGAGCTATGCAGGTGGCAGTTCGCTTTTTCAGGAGGCAGTGTCTCAAGGCAAGACCAAAATCACAAAACTCATACTGGCGCATCCCGGAGTCGATGTGAATTTGCAAAGCTCATCTGGCGTATCGCCCTTGTACGAGGCGGTGTCTCAAGGCAAGACCGAAATCACAAAACTCATATTGGCGCATCCCGGAGTCAATGTGAATTTGCAAAGTTCATCTGGCGCATCGCCCTTGTACCAGGCGGTCTGCCAAGAAAAGATTGAGATCGTAAAACTCATATTGGCGCACCCGAAGGTCAATGTCAACACTATTCATTACGACACGCGCACGACGCCTTTGCATCGAGCAATAGATTATTCGCAAGTGTTGCCATCAAACGCGACACTTGACAATTCCGCGGAAGCACTTCACTCCATGGACATCGATGAAGGAGGTGTAACGGACCCAGTGATCAATTGTAGTAATCTACAGATGGTCCACGTCTTATGTCAAGCTCCTGGAATCCGCTTCAACAAGAAGAACGTAGATGGCGATACTCATCTGCAACTTGCCGTCTCCAAAGGATGTTGGCCGATCTTTCAATGTCTACTCCGGTGCGCAGGAGCAAAGAAAAGACTGGGAAGCTCAGCAGAGCTTACCTTGCCTCCGCTGCGATTCTCAGACCTCTCCAGTCTATTGCAACCATTGGTCTGTCACGAAGACTTTCAATCAAGGCGCGGCTTCAAAGACTTGTCGCTCAGTGCTGCCCGAGATCATGTAACAGAAGTGGTCGGTCAATTGTCACAAACGCAACTTTTCGAAACGATTGCTATGGGTCACTATATAGCCGATGCTCTTCTATGCGCTGTGTGTACCGCATGTCACAGTACTGGTGCCCTCGAGCGTATTTTGCGGCGACCCGAAACCGACGTTCATCACGAGCTGGAAGAATACACGACTGCATTCCATGTCGCAGTGATCATCAATAGCCCACAAGCTGTAGGAATACTCCTCGAACGTGACCAAATCGACATAGGGATCAGATATCTGGGATATACACGCATCGACGTGTTCTATGTGGGCGAACTACACTTAAGATGGGGTAAAACCGCACGTGAAATTGCGCTGGACAACTATGGACCTCAGTCCGCAATAGAGAGCCTCTTCGCGGCCCGCGAGAAGAAGAGAGCGTCCTCTTGACCCTCAACCGGACGGAAACAACCCTACAACTCCTTCTTCTCACCATATCGCCCCTCCTCTCTATTCTCCCCATTCTCTTCGGCCTCCTCCTCCTCCTCCTCCTCCATCTCATCCATGCCCCCAAACTCCCCCATCATTTCCTCCACCATCCTCTCCAATTCCTCCCTCGGTTCAGTCGTCAACTGCGCCGCCAAGTTGGCCTCGAGATTCACGACATCCTCGACAGTCATAGCGCGCATGGTATTGCGCATATTCTCTAGCATGGTAATTCTGTCGATGCCGGGATTTGCTTTGGAGTCTTGTTTGGCTGGAGGGGAGGTGGTTGGTTAGCATACTACCGGGAAGAAAGAGGGACGATCATAAGAATGGGGGATGAGGATGGAGAGGGGGAAGAAGAACTGGATGATGCGAAGACGCAGGCAGAGAGGAAGAGGTTTGTTAAGAGGAGTGTCAGGCGCATTTTGGATTGTTTGTGGGTGGAAGTACTTTTGTTTTGCAGGGCATTTTGTTTTCTTTCCAGGGACAAATTGTATGAACGCAAAAAGTAGAGTGGAATATTTCTGTTATGTCTTGCCCTAGCCGCCTAAAAATGTTCTCTTACCAACCTGTAGTGATACCGTGGATTGGAGATTGGTGCTTGTTGCTAGCGTACCGCCATACCTACATGGAAGCATCGCCCGCCAAAGGAGCTGGCTTTGGGTGATGCACCGCAATAGCGACCATCTGAAACCTTACATGTCTACTAGGCGTACTACAGCAGTATATCATAAGATCGGACGATAAAATATTATAAACAAGGTATATCAAAGTCCTTTTACTGAAATTAAACGTTAACATAGATCTTATCTAGCATCCTCCTAGACGAATTGTAAGCATTCAGACCCCATGTGCGGTGCATCACCAAAAACCAGCTCCTTCGTACAACGGATCAAACTTAAAGGCAAAGCACCATGGGGCCTCACCGACTAGAGGGTCCAGTGTCCTAACAATTCGGCACAGACTTCCAAATTATGCGACGTATGAAAATTTTTACCTCGCCGGAAATCCAACGCCGTCTTGGTGCCGCACGTATGGCCCGTCACATTGCCCTTGGGCGACGATTCTGCAGGCACTAACTATATGCTGCCTGACCCTCCAGTTATACACCCTGCGTCTTTTACGTGCGCCCATGTGCGATAGAGGCATTTCAATCGGATTCTTGGCGGAAGGCTCGAGGACGACGAAGTGGACAGGAGGGGTTTGCCAAGCAACAGCAGCACAGCGTTCGTGCTTCTCGTATAAAGGTCGAGGAACTTCTAAAGACCTAGCTATGTGTCAGCAACGAAGGCAACAACTGAAGGAAGACTTACATACAGTACTAACTGTCGGGGTTGCGTGTCCTGTGGTTAGCAAGGACCATGGTAGCGACGAGATCTGACACCCGTGACTTCAAATACTCAGATACTAGCTCTCTGCAAAAGAGCAGAGTCCAAACAACGAATGTGTTTCGGAATACAGATTGCCAGTGGTCGTTGTGACGTTCCGTGACGTTCGGGGAGCTAGGAGACGCGCTTGAGGTGTTGTTAACAGCTATGCATGAGAGCTACCGCAGAACCCACATCAAGGCATCGACCTCGCAATATGACGCTTGGGCCGAGGCATAGCGATAAGAAATATAACGAGATTCAGGACAGAACTACGCGTTGTGTGAGAGATGGAGGACGTCGACATCATAGAGCACACAGCTGAGGTCGAGCGAAAGGCTTGGCATTAGAAAGCTGGCCAGGTTCCGTCCACACAGAGCTCGAGCATGGCATTTGCATCACGTAGCGTAGTATGATCATTTGTAGGAGCTTCGACTGTGGCTTGCAGAGGTCAATTGGGTCTTTTGAGCTCTTCATCACCCAACCACACGCGTCACAGCTCCCTAGGGAGTCTCCACACCGTACCCCGGGAATTGAAGGAAGTGGTAGCTTGCTCTTCAGATTGCTCGTCTAAAGTACATGTTTTACACAATCTGACCGGCCACTAAGGTGGGAAAAGATGTAGTCGCCCGTATGCACACACCCATCCGCAAATTTTCCTCCCTGCGGCCCCGTGCCAAAGACCCCGAGGTATCCGAGAATCGTAATGCACACATCTACGCAACGTAGAGGAGCAAGAAGGACATCATGAGCGCGAACAGACCAGTGGCCTC
Organism: Phaeosphaeria sp. A1 3.1a; assembly: GCA_003501895.1. Lineage (NCBI taxonomy): Eukaryota > Fungi > Ascomycota > Dothideomycetes > Pleosporales > Phaeosphaeriaceae > Phaeosphaeria > Phaeosphaeria sp. A1 3.1a. Next base: position 89,515 of record QVXC01000043.1, read on the forward strand.
AGCGAAGGCGAAACCGAGAACGGCGTACTGGAAGAGCTGGCCCCTGAGGGAAGGGTTGCGGGCGACACCCTGGATGAGGCCACCGAAAACCGTGCCGATACCGACACCGGCACCGGCGAGGCCAATGGTAGCGAGACCGGCACCCTGGATCTTGGCGGCAGCGACCATGGCGGCGGCGGTCGACTCAGCGACGATGCCACGCTTCTGGATGATGTTGCGGGCGGCGTTGTTGCGGAAAGCGGAGCGGGCAGCAACGAGGCTGTTCTGGGTGGGCTGGCGGGCTGCGAGATGAGGGTCAATGGCTGCACGTGGTGATGGATGGAGCTCAATGGGTGCAATTGCGCTGATGGCAGGTGCACCCGCTGCGAGCGCGCGGAAACGTACCAGCGTTGGAGAAGCCGCGGGCGGCCACGCGGGCGGCGCCGAAGGAGCGAGCGATGGCAACCATTCTGACGGTGTTGACAGTCGGAGTGGAGATGAGTTGAGGATGAATTGGGGGTGCAATGGATGGCAGTGGTTGGGGGAGGATGGAGGAGAAGAGGTTTTTCTGAGGGTTAACAGCTCCGAGCTTTGGCCTCCTGCTTGGCGGAACAGATCGGGCTAGTGCCCAAATTGTCCCGAACGGCTTCAATCACTGAGCCAACTATCTTATCATTGACATCGAGATCTGCGCTCGATGAGACTCGTCCGAGGCCCTTTCGTCGAGTTTTGAAGGCGTAGAGAAATTTGGGTTGTAGTAGCTGATGGTGGGGATTGATCTTGCATCGCACTGAGCTCCCGGCCAACCCATTTGGCTCAGATAGAGGTAAGAACATTGTTCAATTGACCAAAACAGAATTCCACCAGCTGCAGCACTTATCCAGTTCCAGTGAGAGTTTGACTTGCTATGTCGAGAGGTATATTGCATAGCTGATTGTGGTGACAGGTAGTCCTAACTGCTGCGAACAGCGAGCATCAAATACCTATCTTCAATCAAATCAATACAACAAAAGATCAACGTCTTGCTGTCCGACTGCATAGATGTCGGAGCTCCGTTCATTTCCTTCGACTACTATCTCACCCACCACCACCCTCCCACAGCAACCCCAACCGTCCCCAACAACATTGCCCACCTCACCAGCCCTTTCATAACCATCCTCTTCGCCATCTCCTCAATCGCCTTCCCGTCATTAATCCTCGGAAACTCCCTATCCGGCACCTCCTTCCCCAACACCTTACACAATGGCTCCTAATACCACCAATCCGTCAGCAAACACCCACATCTATTCCACTCTCTCAAAGAAAATTGAGGTACTACTCACCCACCCCTCCCTAACATCAAACCAAACCAACCTCCCCCTCGGCACCACCCTCTCCAGATACTCCACATGCCTCTCCCAATGCTCCCTCGTCGCCGGCTCCCCCCTCCCATACAACTCCACCCACTGCCTCCGCAACCCATCCACGTAGTCCGGGAACCAGCGCATCGTCGGCACCCACCACAGAATGACTTTCAAAAAGGTCAAAGTAGCGGCATTAGCCACCGTCTCCATACTCTGTACCCACCCATCGACGTCCCGCGTGGTGCAGATGACGATAGCGTCGGGGTAGAGCTCGAGAAGCTCGGGGACGAGGCCGTTGCAGGGGGAGTCGGTGACGGCGATGTAGCCGTCGAGATGGTCTTTTAGTGTGTCCCGAATCAACTGTTTATCGAAGGGGGATTTGGGGGGCCAGTGGTTCAGCACATCGATCCATCCGCGAATGTCCTTTTCAGGTCCTAGAGTACATTGCGTGCCGCCGTGGTAGGCGGGGCCGAAGAGAAGGATGGAGAGCGCTTGGGTGAAGGACGAGGTACCGGTTCGTGGAAGGCCTGGAAGCACGGTGGAAGTTAGGGTATGTCTTATATGGATTTACTGGACAGTACGAGTGGCATTTCTTACCGGCGCCGATGACTTGTAGCTTAGTGCCTGGCCGAGGGAGGGAGGGTTGTTGGCCCATTATCTGTTGAATTTTTGGAGCGGCCCGACGAAAACGTTGTCACAAGTCTTGTTTATCGGGGGATTGGGAAATGGGGATCAGTCAGGTGGGTGTGAAGAATACTTGGTCGAAAGTACACTCCTGGTCCCTACGGTTACTGGGTCAGCACGAGTGAGATTTTAGTATCTTGCGAATGGCTGGGCGTGATTGGCAGCGACTTCACATCTGATCAGAGAAAGAGTTGTAGTACTTCGTAACCATTGGAAACTATCATCCCTCCCAAGCCAAATGACAATACTTTTGATAACCATAACCATGAACCCTGCCACGTTTCCGCCGTTCGTCCGCTTCGTTCGGACATGGTATAAGAACCAGAGAGTATTACAGAGCTCGCATATGGCGAGTAGAAAGTGATATTCAGACATTAAGTGGTCGCGATGACCTAGAGTAGAGCTTCAGCGTCGACGCATGACTCTCGTGTGGGTGCGGATAGAGGGAATTTTGCCGACCCCGGCGGCAGGCCAAGTAGTAAGGAGATAGTAAACATGGAACAGTCATTATGGTGGAGCATCGCTCCCGGTACGCAAAGGCTCAGTCCACCATAGCATTGATGGGCGAGCCGGCGCGAGTATCGTCGACGAGATCGCTGATGTCGCTGAACCGTGGCTTCTTATGGCGTGGGCTCTCCTCGATCTCATCAAGCCGGCGCTTGAGACCGGCCTCTCGTTGCTTGACCTCCTCCAGCTCTGCCCGCAGTTGCTTCTCCGTCTCGCGCGCAGCATTCTCGCTGGTCTCGAGCTCGGCGACGCGGTTCCTGAAGAGGTCGTTGATGAGCTCCATCTCAGACACCCGGGTCTTCAGTGCAGTGTTCTGGGCGGCCAGGGAGTCGTATGGCAAGGGGGCTTCGAGGTGCGAGCCGTTGACGGAAGAGTTGGCGGGCGAAGGAGCGCGGTGGCCGAAAGCACTGAGCGAGGGCGAGTGGAACGGGTCGACATTCAGCGCTTGCTCGAACATGTGCTGGGGAGCAATGTTGTGCGGGTGCAGGAAGTTGGGCGTGCCAGTGCGCGACACGGGAGACTGTGAGCGGTCCGAGAGGCCTGACGAGATCTTGCCCGAGGCGCGGCGGTGTTGGGCCAGGGCTAGAGAGCCGTCGGCATCGGGGTGTGCAGCAGGGAGGCCGTTTGTCTCACCAGCCTGGCAACGAAATCAGCATAGTCAGAGATAGCCGATACGATGAGCATACCTTCTTACGCGCACCGGGCCCGCCAGTCTTGACGCGGTTGCGGCTCTTGATGACATCCGTCTTCAGCGAGATGGGGCGCGGCCGGCCGTGCAGCTTGAGGAAGAGCCCGCAGGCGTTACAGAGCACCGAGCCCGACTCATCGCGGCGCCAGAGGGGCGTCGTGCTCGTGGTGCAGTTCTGGCATACAGGCTAGATGCACGTCAGCGACTCGTTTCGACGATTAAGAATGCTATCGATTAGATAAGAGCGAAAATTGGAGGCCCGACGCGGTAGACGACGAGGCTTCGCCAACAGATGCCGGGACAATAAACGTACCGGAGCGCCTGGCTGTCCGCCAGCAGTCGCGGGTGCAGCGGTCGCATAGGTCATGCTGAGGCCATTGGAGGGTTTGCTATCCATGCGGGTTAGTGGTGTTACAAGACGAAAAGTTGAGGTGTACTGTGCCAAGCCTCGAGATAAGGAAGCTACGGGAGGACATAGCGGCCAGGCGCGCAGCAGCCGGCTCTCCAACACTTCGCCTTTCACGCGCAGCTAAGCACAGGCACAACATCAACGTACCTTAGTGGTGAGGGCATCTTGCGCTCGGGCGAGTCCCTCTTTGTAATAATATTACTCTCGATGCTGGCGTTATGTGCTGCGGGGCTCTTGGACGCTACCGACGCGAGCGTGGACAGGGCTGGCAGCTGGATCGACGAGTGGCTGCCATGCCGTTGCTGTGTGTACGAGGCCACGGTCGAGCTGGACGACGGCCGTGATCTGTCGTGGCCGATGGACGGCAATTGTTTGTCTTCGCATATGGCGGGAGGCGTCTTGAGGGCGGGCAGGTCGAACACCTGCAGAATGGAGGGTCTGCGGAAACAGTCGGTGGCCTGGGGCCTGGGGAGGATTGAGGTAGCCAGCGCGGAAGCCGTGATGTATATTAGGATCGAGAAACGCGTTGCGCTCCTCGAAGTAGGTGTGTATTAGTGGCGGGGTTGTGTATACGGGACGGACACAATCTCAGGCTGCGAGCCAGAGGATGCGTGCACTGAAGGGAATTTCTCAAAGAGCGTGGTGGTATTAGAGAGCGACGGTAAAGAGCGACAATACGTAACGACAGCAGTTGCAAAGAAGTCAAAAAGAGTGTATCAGTATGGAGAGCAGGCACAGCTAGAGATACTTGGGTACATTCTCTGCGCGCGCCCCTTATCCATGCTAGGGGTGGGTGCGGACACTCGATAGCACTATCGCGCAGCCTTAAATTGGTCTAATTAGATGACCTGCATGACCTCAAAGCTCCCCGAAGCGCCCCCAGGTCTGTTTTGAGCGTGACGGTTTTACTTTGGTTGCACCCATCCTGCCCTGTGCTCTGCTGTCGACACGTCTGAACTGCTGTGAGAGCTCGCACTGCCTCAGACTGAGCACACAAGTCACTGAAACATGGCGTCTTGCGCCAGAATACCAACGGCTCCGCCTGACGCCATGGTGTCTGCTGCAGGGTTCATGACGAACTGTGATCTTTGTTTGGTTTCCAACGCCCATCCCGCGAGGCGCGTATGGTTCACGTCGATGCAGCGCTTATTGACGCCTACCCCTGGCGCTAGCCCCACAACGGCCTGGAGCAAATATTTGGAGCCTGCAGCTGAAGTCTGGTGCTCACGCTTACCGTCGGCCAATCACAACCATTCTGTACGCAATTTACACTTGTCGCGAAAAGAGTGCAAGCAATAATTGAAGAACGACCCCATAGCGCAGACCGCGATAGGCATTGACTTCGGGCTGTTTCAGTACTTAGATTGGCTTTGGCCGTTGCACAGCTCTGAGCTACCCCAGATCACCGTCTGTCTATTTGAGTACACATTGGCCAGGATCCCGAATTCTGCAATCGTGCGCGCACCCCTGCCCCCTCTTCACCTACCAAAAGAGAACCATCCCTTCTTTGCTGCCGGTCTTTCCGGCTTCGTCTCCTCCACCTGTGCCTTTGCGGGTTCCTGTTCCTGCTTTGCGGGCGCTCGCCCAGGGTACTCGACGTAGTTCCACGCAACGTCCAGGAAGAGGGGCTTCACTGGCACAGGCTTGAGCTTTGGGGGCCATGTCACCAGATTCTTGAGGTCCACCGACCCAGATGTAGGGTACTCGTTCAACCGCTCAACAACGGGTGCAGCGTTCGTCAGGCCAGATTTCGAGGCGGTATCTGAGTTGGCAAACAGCTGAGACAATGCCACAACGCCTCGGTAGTGCGAAGTCAGATTTTCAAGACTCTGCTTGAGATTCTGTGATTGCTGCTCCGTCACCTCAAGCTTAGGCGCCCCCGATGATGGTGCTGACGAACGTGGAGCAGATGTAGCCTGCGACGACAGGGACAGTGCGCGGTTGCAAAGTGCCAAGGCCTCCTTCGGTGTTGATAGAAACGCATATGCATGAGATAAATTTAGGCATTTCAGCGCCTGGAAGTAAGCGCGTTGGCCATCAAGCTCAGAGACAAAGCCCGTGTCGCGAGCAGCACCCCTCAGTTCCTTGACCGAGTCTAAGCTCTGTAGGATAGCATCGTACAGAGCAATGCGCTCGCGTAACCGCGCCAGTTTGCGGCCGGTGGGCTCCTCTCGTTCCGTCCACTCTTTACCGTCTTTGCGTGGTCGTCGCGGCTTTTGGGGCGGGTTTGGCGGGAAGGTGAGTCCGTCATCTGCTCCGATGAGCACCCTGTTCCTACCCACTCTCCATGAGATAAGGTCGTAGTTTACGGCGAGATTCGTCACACGCAGGTCTTGCATACGGGCATCGCCTTCGTCGACGCCTTCTTTCTCCAGCTCCTCAATTGCTCGTCGCGTTGCGTCTACAGTATCTTGGCTCGCGATCAAGATATCGTCATAAGCATTGGCACGATCTTTAGATGAAGCACCGGCGCCAGAGAACTGATCAAGCACGGCAGAGGCGGCGTCAACAGACACGAGCGCCTGTCCAATAGCGGCATCCACAATATTTGCCGTTCGGCCTCGCCAGGTTATCTGCGAGTCTGCATCATGTTAGGCGATCCAACTTGGGCGTCGAAAAAAACTCACGAGACGCTGCTTCGTCCTGGTCATCAAGTGCTGTCGAGTCGAGCGATTTGACAGCAGTGACTAGCTCTGCTTCGTCCTTGGGGAAGAACTTCCTGGCGATCGATGGCACGCCCACAGTCCTGGGGATCCGACTCTGGTATGCGGCATAGCGAATGCTGGGATCGGTAGTGCCAGCGAGCACCTCCTTGAACAGGTCCTTCTTGGTAGCTTTCAATAACGAGCTGTAGATGACTCTTGCCGCGGAGAAGTTGGCGAGACAGGTGTTCCAGCGTTGCGGCGAAGCATTGCTCGCTTTGACGCCCTCGGCCTGTTTTTCGAACTCCTCCCCACCCGCCAAAGCGTAGCGGTAGGCCGTTGCTTCGAGGACATCAGCGTCGCTTGCGCCGCTTGCGGTCTTCTCCGACACAAGCTGGACGATTTGCTTCGCGGTCTGAACAGCTTTGTGGAGGCGGGAGACGATGTGCTGGCGCGTGGAGCCGGTGATGTTCTTGTCGGCGTTGTCCTCGGAGTGGGATGCCTTCATGGCCATTGCTTGCGCCCATGCTCGCTCCGAGGTGAGGAGAAGCAGATGCAGATACCTGCACCTGTCAGAACCGTGAAATGTAGCTCGAGCTCCCCCACATACTCAATGTCCCTCCCAATCTCCTCGGCAGTGACGTGCTCTTTTGCAACATATTTGGCGTTCTTGGGTGTGGCCCGCCCAAGCTTCTTCTGCACAATTCGCAGGCGGCGCGAGACCTGCGCGCGGTAGGTGCTGTAGTCGCCCAGCAAAAAGGCCGACTCGCGGAAGTCGTGGACGAATTTTGTGATGTCCATGGCGGGGAATATTGTGGGCGTGTCAATTGCTCGCATGTCCCATGTCTTGGATGGCGGTCGGAGGGGCAGTGAGCACCGGCACTAACTGGCCTAGCGCCCCTGCATCGATTGGATCATCGATATCCAAAGTTTCTAGAATTTGTGACCGCCAAACACGCCTCGTCTTCCCTGCATACCTTCTCTTTTCCGCCCTGTCTATATGTATAACATTGTAGCGTCTGTCACTCGCTCTCATATATAATTAGCGACGACGTCCTCGGTCGTGCCTCCACTGCGCACACCCTCTCGCGACGCCTCAGGTGATGCTCGAGCGGACTTCGACATGCATTGAATCTGGCGGACGCAAGCTCTTCCGCGCTGCACAACCATGTCTGCGCACCCGACGAAAGCTTCATTCGACCTTCTGGCACCACGGTGCAAGCGACCTCAGCCTGCCACTGTGGTGGGCTGCTTCGCAATTCGCCGGCGCCGGACACAATGACTTGCCCACGAAGTCCTCTCTGTCGCCCGCCCACACTCCCTACGGTGGCGACTCATTCCTCGACTTTCTGTATCCAGAGAAGACTCTTGCTCTACTCAGGCAATTGTCGATAGGGACACCAGATACTGCCACTTCGCGGCGGCGTACCTTCTCTGGCGTGCCTATCCGCCGTTATGCTACGCAGTCTATGAGCGAGGGAGCGGCGTCTCGCCCAGGAAACGATAACCGAGCTTTCAATGAACTCCAGCAGTTAATCAAGGACAAGACGGATGCGCAAGGCCCAGCATGGCGGCTGTACACCACGATTCCCGGCGAGGCGTTCGATGGCGACGAGAACGGGACCCTCCGAGCGGACCTTCTCGAGTACTTCACTGTCACTAGTGATCCCGCTGTACCGAGGAATATCCTCGCTATCTTTGAAGATCTACCCGAGCACTTGCGCCGCACTTCATCGTATCGTGCTGCCACCGCTGCGCATTGTGCTTTGCGCGCGCCTGACCAGGCATTGAACATACTCGAGAGCGCACCGTCAGATCGAGGAATCGAATTTGAGCGCGCTGGTATCGATCTCATTTTACATCGCGCCATTACCGACGGCCAGTGGGATCTTGGTCTGCGCGCCTTCGGTTTGTTTCTCAGCCAAAAGAAGTATTTCGGCGAAGTGCCCACACCCACCTCCATAAGATGGGGCAATGCACTACCTGATATTTGGCAAAGTGCCACCACGATACACAAATTTGAGAACCAGTTTCAGCGGCTTCTTGACCATATCCGCGAATTTCACAACGATCTCAGGTCCTCTCCACAAAAGGAGCAGACTCTGGACCTCTTTGTCATCTCTTTCTTCCCGCACGTCATATCTCGCCTTTTGGAAAGTACGACAAGAAGCGAAAAGAACATATCGTTGTATATTCGCCACCTTTTCCGGGATCTGGAATCGCTCCAACTCCCATTAGCTGAGTGCTACGAGCATTGCATCAAGCGGTTGATGGCAGCACCAGACGAGCGGGCTTTCACCGCCATACCTTTGCTCATATCGAGCTTGTACCACGAGCATAGACAACTATGTCGACTTTCGGACCGAGTCGAGCCGTCCTTGAATCTCTTGAGGAATCTCATCGTCTACTACTGGGATCACGGCAAGATAGCCCAAGCAACTTCCGTGATAGAAGACCACCGCACGTTGTTGCCTGGGGTACCTATGAGAGCTGGGCTGCTCGAATATCTCATCCATCGCCATGGCGATCGTGGGGGCCTAAAACATGTGCAGGGATACCTCAAGGAGTTTCAAACATATTACGAGGAGGATCTCGACCTCAAGCTCGTGACAGCGCTTCCCCTGGCTTGTGCGAGGCGCGCAGACGTTGATGGCACAATAACGTGCTTCAATCGGATCAGCTCCGACTATGGCTTTACTCCAGACCTGGCGTGCTGGAACATTGTCCTGCTGTCGTACATCCGCGCCGATGACCTAGACGGAGCTCTGGAGTGCTTCAATACCATCATTGCCAGTGAAATGACTCCGGATCGGTACACATTCGGGCCGTTGCTAGATTTGTGTGCGCGGAGGGGTGATATCGAGGCCTTCGAGGCGCTCTTTTCGAGAGCAGAACAGCTTGGTGTCGACCTGAAATTGAATGCACGAGCAAGGGCGGCATACGTCTTGGTGTTCTTGAGAGCTGGTGATCCAGAGGGCGCTGAGGCTATTGCACAGAGTATGCTCAAGAGCTGTCAGGCTGGTACTCTAAGAAAACACACTCTGACATATGTATGGAACCTGCTCATTCAACAGCACGCTCTAGACGGCGACCTCTCAGGGGCTCAACAACGCTACCGAGAAATGGTTGATAATGGCATACCGCTTGATACTTGGACGTATGGCAGCCTGATGCGAGCGCTCATCACAGTGAAGCAAACCAACGCCGCGTACAAAGTTTTGAGGGTCACTATGCCGCAGAACGGCATCCCGGCTCACGCACTTCATTACGCCATCGTCATGACCGGATTTCTCCGCGAGGGTGGCGGACAACTTGACCGAGCAATCGATGCTTACCAGACAATGAAAGCGGAAGGTATTCTTCAGACTGTCAGCTCTCAAGAAGCATCAATCCGCACACTCGCTACTAGTGAGCTCCGCAAACTGGCATACCAGGCTCCGAAGCACCGTAATTATAAGCTGAAAGACGTCGAGGAGGCAGTTGAAGCCATGGTCGCGGACGCTATTCGAGAGGAACTTCTCTACCCCGAGCCTCAACATACGAAGCATTTTAAAAATCACAGTCGCAATTCCGTGCCGCAGTCGTTCTACGGTCTGTTGATATCGCTCTATGCTCAGAGAGGGGCATACAAGATCTGGAACAAGCTTCTCCGTAAAGCGAAAGGCCTGACCCCAGCCGTGAACAATTACACGGTTCCGATGAACCTCATTATTGGTGAAATGCAGGCGCATGCTACAGCCGAGGAGCACGATAAAGTAGCCGAGTGCTGGTCTCTTGCTCGCACCACTGCGGATGAATTTACCAAGACATTCTCCCAGGCTGTGCAACCACAGCCGACAACCGACGCAGGTGGCACTTTGCTCGATCCGGAAGTTCTCGAACAGTATGAAGAGACGAGCACCTCCGTCACTCGGCGGACCGCCTTGATCAGGGCGTCAAGGATCTACCTGCGTAGTGTTCTTGCCCCTTCCAACGCAGACCCTGATGCTCTGAAAACTGCCGAAAGCACGATGCGCGATCTTCTCGTCAATGGCTACGCCCTTGACGTCTTTACCTGGAACGAACTTGTCAGAGCATTCGCTCAGCGTGGCCGCCTCCTCGATGCCTTCGCACTTTGTGAAGAATACCTGATGCCTACCTTCCCTGGTTGGCGTCACCTGGCCCCCAACTACCTTCGTAGGGACCGCATGGGTTATCAGTGGTACGAGCTGCGACACGACGAGGTCAAGAACGATCGGATCATGGTGCGATACAAGACGCTTGTAGTCCTAGCGGCACGGTACCGCGAAGTCCAGCGTGATGAGCGCAATGGCATCGGATATGATGAGACTGCCAAAGCCTGGCATCGGGAGATAATTGAGCAAAGTGCGCCCATGACCATGCGTGCCATCGAGTCGATGCCGCGTACCAACGACAATCTACAGCTGAAGTTTCTGGCATGAGCTACGCTAGAGTAGGACAGCCAGCATGTTTATACTGTACGAAATATTGCGAGTGATTGTACATAGAGATAGATTAGGGCTGTAATATATCCCAGATTCTATTGTGCTCGGATGTTGGAACCTTGCATCATGAGGTCTAGGCATGCAGGTAGAATTGACTTGCATGCAGATAAGAGTGAAAGGGAGCATTGTTGGAGTTTCAACTCCGAAGAGTTGACCATGAGTGCACAGACCACGCCTAGTTGGACTACCCCGCGGCCCGCCGCCACGAACAATTGGTAGCACAAACGACGAGAAAATTCACGACAATCAGTGTGCGTTTTCCTCGCTCCTGCGCTTTCTGACGCTCTATCACAGTCGAAGCCTTGATTGGTATTCTGACTCATACGCCGCTTTTCACGGATCAGGCAACAACTATCTCCGTTCCCTCTCCGCGAGCGTCATCACATATCCGACTCGGCAACACCGCCACACATAGCTTCTTGAAGCAAATTGCACGCGCACAAATTTGGTTTCACCGACCAAATTCTGCCTTCAACCAAGATGCCGCCAAAGAAGAAGGGCAACAAGAAGGCCCAGGACGACGACTGGGAGGCCGAGCTGGGCGAGACCATCGCGCCCCAGAATGGCGCAGAAGAGCCAAAGGCAGAGGATGCCCCGGCAGCAGACGACGACACTGCGGGTGGCGGTCTTATGGCCGCCTTGCAACGGCGCAGCAAGAAGAAGAAGAACAAGGGCGCAGACTTTGAGCTTGAGGGCGAGGACCCCACCGCCGACGGAGACGAGGGTGCAGATGCTGGTATTGGAAGCAAGGCACCTCAAGAAGCGACCTTTGACGATGACGACGACGATGTTTTCGCCGGAAACTATGGCAAGAAGAAGGCCAAGGGCGGCGCCGCAGCTGAGAAGCAAGACGAGCCCAAAGACGAGCCGGCAGATGACGGTGCGCCGCGAGTGAAGACCAAGGCGGAGAAGGAGAAGGAGAAGAAAGAGAAGGAGAAGCAGCGTAAGAAGGAGCTGGTATGTTTTTGCACCTTGAAGCATAGCACGAACTATGCGAGACTGACAAACGACCACAGGCTGCGAAGAAAAAAGCGAGTGGCCCTGCGAAGACCGCTGAGCCAGCAAAGGCCGTTGAGACCAAACCCGAACCCGCTGCCGCGCCCACTGCATCCACACCCGAGCCTGCAGCTGCTGCGGGTGGCAAGAAGAAGAAACTCAACCCTGCGCTCGCCGCTCTCCAGAAACAACAGGAAGAGAGGAAGAAGAGGGAGGAGGAGCTGGCCCGTGCTGAGGCAGAGGAGAAGGCTCGCATCCAAGCAGAGGAGAAGCTGGCCGAGGAGGAAGTGAAGCGACAGGCAGAAGCCAAGGCGCTGAAGAAGCAGAAAGAGAAGGAGAAGATTGAGCAGCTCAAGAAGGAGGGCAAATACATGACCAAGGCGCAGAAAGAGGCCAAGGCCAAGGCAGATCTGCGCTTGAAGCAGATGCTTGAAGTTGGAGGTGCCAAGGTCGCCGCACTCGACAACACGGAGCAGGAGAAGAAGAAGCCTGTCTACGACGACCGCAAGAAGCGGAAGAAGCAGGTGGAGGAACAAAAGGCCCGGGAGGCTCGTGAGGCTGAAGAGGCAGCGAAGAAACTCGAAGAGCTCAAGCTCGCCGAGGAGCAAGCCTCCAAGGCTGCCGCCGAGGCAGAAAAGGCTCGTCTCGATGCCGAGGCGAAGAAGGGCGAAGAGTCTGGCGAAGACTGGGAAGCTCTGGCGGACGAGGATGATGGTGTCAAAGACAGCTGGGATGTCGACACTGACGAAGAAGAGGAGCGCAAGGCATCGGCGAAGAAGGCGAAGGAAGAAAAGGCGATGCAGGAGGCAGCAGCGAAAGAGAGTGCTGCCCAGGCCAAGGCTGCGCCAGCAGAAGCATCCGGATCTGACTCTGAAACGGATTCCGACGACGACAGTGAAGACGACTCATCAGAAGACGAGCAAGGCACAGCTACTCAACGAGCTGAAGCGGCACGAAAGGCCGCGGCCGCCGAGAGGCGAAAGCAGGCCCACGAAGAGGCTCTCGCTGCTCGGTCCAAAGACAACCTGCGCTCGCCCATTTGCTGTATTCTCGGCCACGTCGATACTGGTAAAACGAAACTGCTCGACAAGATCCGACAGACAAACGTGCAAGAAGGCGAGGCTGGAGGTATCACGCAGCAAATTGGCGCCACCTACTTCCCAGTCGAAGCGCTCGAGAAGAAGGTCGCTGTGGTCAACAAGGACAAGGAGTTCGTCTTCAACGTCCCCGGTCTTCTAGTCATTGACACGCCCGGTCACGAGTCTTTCACAAATCTGCGATCGCGTGGTTCATCGCTGTGTAACATTGCCATTCTCGTCATCGATATTGTGCACGGTCTCGAGCCCCAGACTATCGAGTCTATGAAGCTGCTGCGAGACAGGAGGACACCTTTCATTGTCGCCCTCAACAAAATCGATCGTCTCTATGGCTGGAAAAAGATTGACAACAACGGCTTTGTCGACAGTCTGAACCTTCAAAAGGCATCGGTCCAAGCCGAGTTCGAAGAGCGGTGGAACTTTGTTCGCACACAGTTGCAAGAGCAGGGTTTCAACTCGGAGCTGTTCCACAAAAACAAGAGCATGTCCAAGTTCGTTTCGGTCTGCCCGACTTCGGCGCATACCGGAGAGGGTATTCCCGACATGATCAAACTCATCGTCAAGCTCACGCAGGAGCGTCTGACTAACAACCTTATGTACCTAACCGAGGTTGAGTGTACTGTCCTCGAAGTGAAGGTCATTGAAGGTCTGGGTACCACGATCGATGTTATCTTGTCGAACGGTGTCCTTCACGAGGGAGATCGAATAGTGCTGTGTGGTAATCCACAGCCCATAGTAACGAACATTCGAGCGCTCCTGACACCAGCGGAAATGAAGGAGTTGCGAGTAAAGTCGCAGTATGTACACAACAAAGAAGTCAAAGCTGCCATGGGTATCAAGATTTCTGCAGATGGTCTCGATCAAGCCATTGCCGGATCCCGCCTACTCGTTGTCGGACCCGACGACGACGAGGAAGATCTCATGGACGAAGTCATGGGCGATCTCGCCCATTTGCTCAGCAAGGTCTCCAAGACTGGCCGCGGTGTCTCAGTTCAAGCCTCAACACTCGGTTCCCTTGAAGCTCTCCTCGAGTTCCTCCGCGTCTCCAAGATTCCTGTCTCGACCATCTCCATTGGTCCCGTCTTCCGAAAAGATGTCCTTCGCGCTGGTGTCATGTTAGAAAAAGCCCCCGAATACGCCGTCATGCTCTGCTTCGACGTCAAGGTCGACAAAGACGCGCGCGCCTACGCCGACGAGATTGGTGTCAAGGTCTTTGAGGCTGACATCATCTACCACTTGTTCGACAAGTTCACAGCGCACATGAAGCAGCTTGAAGAGCAAAGAAAGGAAGAGTCAAAGATGTTGGCTGTCTTCCCTTGCGTCTTGCGACCTGTTGCCGTATTCAACAAGAAAGACCCCATCGTTATCGGTCTCGACGTCGTCGACGGCAACCTCAAGATCACAACCCCCGTTTGCGCGATCAAGAAGAATGCTGCAACCGGTGTCAAGGAAGTCATCAACCTTGGTCGAGTGTAAGTCATGCCCCCGCGCCTAGTCCTACCACACATGCTAACCCATTTACAGTACCTCCATCGAGCGCGATCACAAACAAATCCAAGTCTGCAAAAAGGGCCAACCTTCCGTTGCCGTGAAGATCGAAGGGCCAAATCAACCCGCTTACGGTCGTCATCTCGAGGAAAGTGACATCTTGTACTCTGCGATCAGTAGGAAGAGTATCGACACCCTGAAGGAATTCTTCAGGAACGATGTCAGCCAGGAGGAGTGGAAGTTGCTGATTGAGTTGAAGAAGTTGTTTGACATTAACTAGAGGGTGTGCGTGGGGTGAGGCAAAGTGGCAAAGTGGCAAAGGGGATGGATTTCTGTATGATTTGTGTTTGTAGTGGCGCATCAAGCATGGTAATGGCGCGTCTTTTTTCCGGCCAAGGTGTGAAAAGGGTTGATGTGGGGAAGCCACATAGAGTGGCAATAGGTAGGTCAGTAAATTTGCAAGAGGCAAAGGTGGTTTTGGGGTGGAATAATATATCAAGTCGTACTCTGCTCATATCTACTCCAAGCATTTCACATACGCAGTATGGGAGATAGCGAAATACATGATACAGTTTCATGGGCCGAGATTCTTAATCAAAGTGCTTGGTGCCTGTACCTCGCCTGATCTATATTTTCCGTTCACTGACATGATTATTGTTAGGAGAGTCGCTTCAGTTCAGCAATGCGTATATGGCGAGCCAAAGGGGTCTTTTGATACAGTCCGGTCTTTGAGTTTTTGACTCTTCTCTATCTACGATATGTGGTGGCTCAGCTTGGACTCAATGCTTGGGATCGATCGTGTCTGTTATGAGCGTCGGCACATTACGAAAAAGAAGGGGCACGTGAGGTCAGGTATTCTGTTGTACACTTCCTGGAGACCATGAGATGTCTCCGTATTCCTTCGTTGTCCTGGGTCTCTGTCTGGATCAAGTGAATGGAGTCCGAGATCTCACTAAGGTACTGTCCAACCACTGGGGTTGTTTGGGGCGAGGATCTGCATCGTTGGTACACCAACAGTACGTACTGGTTGAAGTCAGTACCTTATGCACTATGTTGCAAATGGCATATTGCATGTAGGTACCGATACGCACGTAGTGACAGTTTAAAACCCTTGTTTTGTGGCTCATCAATTATCATCTCGTCATTTTCGCCGTTTTTTAGTCTAGATCGGTACGGTTTATTGCCACAAGTCCCTGCTAAATTGGAATTCTCATTGGCTTTGTAATACACGAACTGCGACATGGTGTATGACAAGATATGTGCAACAGTATCGTAGACTCCGGATGTAGTGGCATACTGATCGAGGCCTAGTTTGCGCCTTGATCATTTCGGTGTCCACGATATCGAGATGAGAGGCGAAGCTCGATGACCACACAATCTGTGCTACCATAGTACCTACTCCTCATCTTACGCGGCGATCTCGTTTTTGAAGAGGCGTCACATACTCCTCTTGTCTCGACTCACCCATCGCTTACTCTGTCACTGGGTTCTCGCACGTTCAACTTTCATTGGTCCAAATATCTCAAATACTCATGATCTAGATCCGGTGTTGATCATGTCTATCTCGCGATGCCCCTTGGCATCAGTGTCGCCATACCGGATACCTGCATCCCATTGCAACGGTTCGCTAATCTCACCCCCGCCTGGCTACATCTGAATCGAGAATCTGTGGATCTCGTCTAATCGCAGCTCATCACTGGTTTCCTTGATCTCAGAGCCATCCCGGATACATGGAAATCCGCGAATCACCACTATTTGAACAAATGGTCATCCACTTTTGTCTATTTGAAGATCATCCCCTACATTAGCGCGAGTCATTATCATACTTTCGCTTAGACAGCTCAAACTTGTCCGGATGCGTCACTTGCGTTACCCACGTTTCTTTCACGTTGCGGGAGATCGACATAGGTGGTGTGGGGATAAGCGATTCGGGATGGCGACATTGGTGGAGCCATAGTAGAGTACTGTGGAGCTGTGCTTACGATATTGGTGGAGCTGGGATGCGATATTGGCAGTGAGGGGGGGTTGAGTGCACAAAGACACGGGATGAGGAGTGTCGGCGAGGTTTGGGGATGATCGCGAGGCGAGTAGAAGTGATTGTGTAATCATCAGCTGCTTGATAGACGAATTGCTTACATTCGACCATGCTGCCTCGTTCTTGATAAGTGACAGTCTGGCTCAATACTCATGTTCTATGATAGATTTCCAACGTGATTGTTTGCCGGATTTTAGACATGACTCAGTTCGTAAAATTTATGTGTAGGATGTGGAGATTCATCACTTGACACATCCCAATGCGTGACAATTGATCTCCCAACGGCACTCTGTCCCGCGGCCTTAGGAGATAGCTGCAGATGCACTACTTCTCAATCAGTTACCTAGTGCCATCTCCATACTTGTCTTCAGTGCTTTAGCCACTCAGGGTCCCACGTCTCCGCTTTTCACCGGCATGATGTCCTGCCGCTCCTCGGGGGAGCATCTAATGTACGACATTGAGAAGCCATTTCGTTTCAGCCCTCGGCTCCCACGGTCTGAGCGTCCCGCGGAACGGGATCGCTAAGACAGCCACATTCATACTAAATGTTCTTTGATATGCCGGATATGGACTACTGCCTCTCGCACCAGGGTCCTCATTGGCAGCGCAGCCACACATCAACATCATCAAGATGTAGTGATCGTCGTTACGACACGTCTAGCTAATAGGCGCTACCACGTGTCGGCGAGCGCGACACACTATGTTTGTGAGATCCACTTGCGCCGACGAGTCCGCCACATCACTTTCGCGAGAATCACGTGCAACACGTTAGATCCACTTTGATAGTATACTCGTTCTGCTTTGACAAAGTATCGAATTAGTGTTGATTATGGGCACTACTCCACATCGTCCCAGATCTCGATAGGAGCTGTGGATATCGTGATACCTCAATCTGGCTGCATTGAGAATGGCTCGCAGGATCCAGGCACCACGACAAAGACGCAGGTGACGGGGAGGCTGAAGATAGCACGAAAGTCATGGTAATGATGGCGATGAGGAGTACGATTTGGAGGAGTTGGCAATGCGAAAAAGAGATATATAAGGAGCATGAAATGAGGACTCGGGAGAACATCATCAGCAAGCAATCAATACAATCACTTCTTCAATCATCATCACTTCCTTCGCTTAACGGCGCCTCTATTCTCGAGTCTCCCTTCTGGGTTCTCATCAACAGTCATGTTCACCAAACTTCTTCCCGTGGCTCCAGCCTTCATGGCAATCGCATATGCCGCCCCTGCAGCTCAAATCCCTCGAGCTGTCTGTGTCGTGGCTCCAACCGATGGGTCTCCGGCGCTGAGTGTGTCAATTGACTTACCTGGACAATTAACCACGGCTGATCCTCTCGGTGGTTTGCCATCAATCGGCCTACCATCAATCGGTTTGCCATCGGTCGGTCTGCCTCAAGTTTCTGCCTCGCTCTCAGTTGGAGTAGATGTACCTCTACCTTCGTTGAGTGTGCCTCCAGTCGGTCTGCCATCTTTGAGCATTCCTCCGATCGGTCTGCCATCACTGAGTCTCCCGAATCCCTTGGATTCGTTGAGTGTACCTCCTATCGGCTTGCCGTCGCTCAGCATTCCCCCCATCAGTCTACCTTCTCTGATTGTAGATCCGCTACCAACCTTACCTCCAGTCGGCTTGCCATCACTGAGTGTGCCGCCAGTAGGACTTCCATCATTGAGTGTACCACCAGTGGGCCTTCCGTCCCTGAGTCTGCCTTCTCTGATTGTGGATCCTCTGCCAACCTTGCCTCCAGTCGGCTTGCCGTCACTGAGTCTACCTCCGGTTGGTGTGTCATCGATCAGTCTGCCTCCTGTTGGCTTGCCGTCCCTGAGTGTCCCACCAGTAGGACTTCCATCATTGAGTGTACCACCGGTGGGCCTGCCGTCCCTGAGTTTACCTCCAGTCGGTTTGTCATCGCTCAACCCACCTGTAGTCTCCGCCTCAGTCTCTGTCGGAGTAGACGTGTCTCCCATTGTCTTACCTTCGTTGGGTCTTCCGTCCTTGAGCGTCCCACCAGTTGGTCTCCCATCCTTGAGCGTACCGCCAGTCGGGCTTCCTTCATTGAGCGTACCGCCAGTCGGTCTGCCCTCTTTGAGCGTCCCACCTGTTGGGCTTCCTTCCCTCAGTGCACCTCCTGTTGGCCTCCCGTCGCTAAGCGTACCTCCTGTTGGCTTGCCCTCATTAAGTGTACCCCCTGTTGGCTTGCCCTCATTGAGTGTACCCCCTGTTGGCTTGCCCTCATTGAGTGTACCCCCTGTTGGCTTGCCCTCATTGAGCGTACCTCCTGTTGGCCTTCCCTCACTGAGCGTACCTCCTGTTGGCTTGCCCTCATTAAGCGTGCCTCCTGTTGGTCTTCCTTCCCTCAGTGTGCCACCAGTCGGTCTACCTTCATTGAGCGTGCCACCAGTTGGTTTGCCATCGCTCAGCGTACCACCAGTTGGTCTACCGTCTTTAAACGTACCCAACCCATCCTCGATCATCTTGCCTCCACCAGCCAGCATTTCCGCTGCGCCATCCGTCCTCCCATCGCTCACACCCCGAAATCAAATCGCCAACTTCGAGAACCTCGCCGGTATTCCCCTGGTCGCGGTGTCCCCCATCGGCAGCTACCAAGGTCTCAACTGGAATGGATTCAGTCTCGTTAAAACCGGAGGCATCCAGAACATCGCCATCGTCAAGCCCAACACACCAAACAACCTGGCTGCTTTCGGAGGACTCCTTGGCGGCGGCTCGGGCTCCATCTCGTCGACAGGCACTAGCATTGACCACTTCGACCTGAACAGCTTCTACTTCGGTTGTGCTCTGGGTACAGTGGTGAGTGTAGCTGGCGTGCCCGCATCCTGCACCATTACGGTCAGGGGTTTCACGGACGACGCAGGCACGCAGTTGGCTGCGCAGGAAGATTTTTGCTACACCGTCACCACATTAAATTTGAGCACGGGTATGGTGCTAGCAACGCTTCCTCCCACCTTCAAGAATCTAAGACGGGTGACATACACTGTTGCCGGGACAGCGACAGCGGGTTTAATCGATACGGTCGCCTATACGGCTTATAACAAGTAGTATTATTCGTCCGGGCTGGACGAGTGAGAGGTTGGAGTTTTATGGGAGCTATCCCGTCTTGATACGTCGTTCGTTTACCTCGCGATCATCTAGCTATTTGTCTATGTTGCGTTTTGTTTGGGCTTTGCGGTCTGCGACTGTCTCCATTCGAGCGAGCGATTTTCAACTAATTAAAATCTTTTAATAATTCAATCAATTAACTTGATCATAAAGACATTGACTTCCAACTAAGCTCTTACGCGTCGAATAATCATTGATCAGTGACCTATCAGATCATCTCCGAATCCTCTCCATCTCCACCTTTCTAACTTGTCCCCTTCTGATGTGCTCTCTTGCCTTGCACAGGTGTTGAAGTACTTCAAAGATCGCGATAATGTGGCAACATGCAGGTTACGAACGTGCCGCATATAGTGAGGACTGCAACATTTCCCCTCGACTCGTCACTAAGAAGTGATGCACCCTTCAGAGAACAAGTCGTGAGCGGTATGTGTCTGCGTCTCGAAGGCGCAATGATTTGGTGTACTTTTTCTCCATCTTCCAGTCCGAGGCGCATATTCAACGAGACGACATCGCAAATCCAATATGAGGCAGTGGAAGTGCCTCTTCGAGACTGCTCCTCTTGGCCGAAGTATTGGATATCGAAGAAGATGATCTCCGGTGTCGGATAGCGGGCTTGCGACTCAACTCGCGCAGCAAAGGTTGCATCTCTAGATTCTCGGCGGGTTCCACACGAATCTCCGGGATGATACTGTCCGAGTCGGAGTTTGATCGGCTGCGCGACCTGGAGGAGTTGTCGCGAAGAGAGGGGAAGAGCGCGTGGACAATTTGCATGGTGAGGACGACGGACATCTTGATTGATGTAGTTCTGGATGTGAATTGTGATTGTGATTTGATTGAAGGATGTTGGTACTGAATGTGAATAGTGATATAGATACTGATAATGTATGAAACTGTTGGATCTGACTGTGTTGTTGTCTTACCAGCAGCAGTAAGCTCTCTACATATATTTCTCACGACACTGTCTCGGACCCACCTTTTAACACATAGAAATCCGAGTAGGGTACACCACGATGCGAACGCGCCAATCAAATTGCGTGCCTCGACAGGGCCGTGTACAGACTGGTGAGGCTCAGATGTGAGTCTCACAAGGCGGTGCGATGAGTCTGCGATCGTCATTGTCAACTTGTACGAGGGGACGAACTGCAAACCGCACTTGTGCGTGCGGGCAATATCTCATTGGTTGGGTCGGAGAGTTGGACAAGTTAGTGCGAGGCACGGTGATGGCGCAGCACAGTGGGGGCCTGAAACCCGCTGGCCGCGAGCCACATGACTGTCGACCAACACTTCAGTAGCTCAAAGAGCCAAGTGCTTGCTTGATCTTCGAATGATATCGGCACTGTCAAGACGGAAAGGAAGAGCTGCTTCACGCTTGGCAATTGGCAATTGGCGAAATGTAGCTACATACGTGTCGCGGCTGAAGCCATTGACATGATCCACAGTCCTTCTTGGATGTCAGCTTAGTCGGGCAGCTGAATATTGGATAGTGCAAATTCTACCAAAGTCCTTCTATCCTGCACAACAAGCGTACCTGAAAGTGATGTTTCGAGATGATGTAAGAGCGATTGTAAACCTACACCCTGTGACTGTAGTAATGTCATAGCGTTTCTCAGACTACTTGTTTCAGCCGTGCATACAGACCCGATCCGTGCCACTTGAGCAAAACAAGAGACTTCTGTTCTCAAACTACATCTCGTCAGCAGGACGCCAAAATATGACCCTGCAGCCACCGTGCGCCGTTTTTGTCATCGACAAAGGCATTAGCAACGATGTACTTTCCATAAATCCGCACATTACACCAAGCCTAACGCGCACAGTTCATCAATGATGCCCTGACGCGTGCGTATGCTGAGAACTACGAAGCGGGCTGGTATCTTTGGATCGCCACAGACTCGTACGCAGACCTTCCGCCTCTCCAGTACGCGGACACTCCTCCTCCATCCGCGACTATACCACCTCTCCCACCAAACTTTATGTCTGATTGGATCGGTAAAACAATTGAAGCCTGCGCTGCATGGCTCGCGGATATGCCGCCTGGTAGTTCATTTGGCGACGCTGTGAATCGGAGTCATTTCATCGCTATGAACGAGTCTACGATACAAGACGACACGATTCTCACGTGTCGCTGGAAACGTGGAGACGATGGTGCAGTTATGGTAGAGTACTTTCCGCAGGAGACCAAGTACATGGCCATGGAGATGTGGACGAATGGCGGAATTAAGTGGGATGAGAAAGCGACGAATTATCAACGCAGTAGGATGTCAGATGGCAAGCCTGATAAAAGTCGCACTTTTGAGCAATACACGTAGTTTTCGAAGTTACGATCGTTTTTGGCAGTGCAACAAGGCTCCTTGAGTACAAGTGTTTGTGCCACATGATGTGAGGAAGTCACACAGCCCCGCCACAAGCTCAAAATACCCCGCACACAATCAGTTTGCCACGTTCTGCCATGTCAGCACACCTTTCCCGCCGCTCTTTGAATAGCAAACGGCGATAATATAAAAGTTAATTTCAAAAATTTGTTGATTTCTCCATCGACACGATGGCCGAGTGGTCTAAGGCGGTAGATTTAAGCTGCGCTTGGATCTCTACTACAGAAATGTGCGTGGGTGTAAGTTGGTACCTATGCTCCCAAGTTCGAGCTTCTCTAATGACATTAACAGTCGAACCCCACTCGTGTCAAGATTTTCTTTTTGCTCTTTTTTTTTCTTGCCTCGTAGCTCCACTCAACAAACGAGAACCATCAGAAAGTGGAAAGGTCGAGCACAAGTATTGCACGAAAAGCTAGTAGGTATTCAGGAGTGGCTATCCGCCTCCTCGGTTTGATCTCACGGTGACATATTGTAAGCATAATGAATGTGGGTGAAGATGTGAGCTTCATTTTCTTTCTACCCGATGAAACCCCAAGCGCCAAGTAAAATAGGAAATACAGTCTCATATCTCTTCTATGGATGAGTAACTCTCATTTGCACCCTCAAAGCTCAAGCCTCAACGATGGCGACCTTGCTCTTCGTACACACGACCTTGGCCAGGTTCTCGATGCTGCCACTAGCAAGGAGTTCCAGCACTTGAAGATTGGCCTCGAACATGCGCGTTATGAAGTTGCGCACCTCAATTGCAGTCAGCGAATCCAGTGGATAGTGGCTGATGGACCGAGTGACGTCCAATTCTTCAGGCTCCATAGATACCACTTGTGCGATCTTTTCGACTAGTGCATTGCACACCACTTGTTCTGCGTCTGCACGAGACGCGGCAGCCTTGAACGCAGCGCTCCAGGAGATTGTCGCAATGGTTGAAGTAGCAGACGCGGCTTCAGCGGCCTGGCGAAGATGCTTGAACTTTGCATCGTTGGTCCAGAAAGGTTGCATGGTCGGTGTGATACGCATTCCTGTGATCGGATGCCCATTACAGCTTTCCAACTTGCCATCAATAGCAGCACGGATGAGCGCAAGGACCTGAGTTTCACACATGGTATCGCTACCCAAGTTGCGCGCTACCTCTGCGGCCTTTTCGGCGTCTTCAGCTAGGTAACCTGCATCGGAAACAGCCGTCAAGTCGATCGACGCGGCGGACTTGATGCCCTGACTGCGGAGGTGCTGGGCAAAGCCATTGAGGAATGTGTTGGCTGCTGCGTATGCTGCTTGACCTCTGTTTCCGACTGCTCCGGCGGCGGAAGAGATGACGATGAAGAAGTCGAGCTGTGAGAGTGGCAATGCGTGGTAGAAGTTCCATGCGCCTTGGACCTTGGAAGCGATGACTGAGGTGTATTGATTGTACGTCATCTTCTCGAAGAGAACGTCCTGTTCACTGTCAGTATTTCTATCAAAGTAGAAGTTGTGATATACGCACGTGAAGAACCATAGCTCCGTGGATGATACCGCGTATGGGAGGAATATCACCCAAACCAGTCGATACGAGCCGTTCGACATCCACCCGGTTGGTGACGTCGCAGCTTCGGACTACAACATTTGCCCCAGCTTCGTTCAAAGCATCGATTTCCTCTTTCCCTCGATCCTTGATCGTGCCGCTTCGAGATAGCAGTACAATGTGCTTAGCGCCATTCTCGACCATCCATTTAGCCATACTACGTCCAAGACCACCAGTACCACCAATAAGGA
Organism: Phaeosphaeria sp. A1 3.1a; assembly: GCA_003501895.1. Taxonomy (NCBI): domain Eukaryota; kingdom Fungi; phylum Ascomycota; class Dothideomycetes; order Pleosporales; family Phaeosphaeriaceae; genus Phaeosphaeria; species Phaeosphaeria sp. A1 3.1a. The sequence continues at coordinate 113,126 of QVXC01000043.1, forward strand.
CATAGGTTGCGTCGTGACCAAGAAGACTGCTCTTCTGCTTGACCGACGGAGCCTACAGTGGTCAGTCGCCTCTTGGGTAGAAGGTTTCCTGATACTTACCTGAACCAGGTCGCCTAGTTTCGGGACGATTACTGCCTTTCCATGTATACCTGCTGCTTGCACGCTGTTCAACGCCGATGTTGCCTCCGAGATGTTATACGCTTGGACGTGTGAGATTGGTCGGATCCGGCCCATACGGAGCATATGAGCCACGACACCCATTGTTTCCCGTATGAGTTGTGGGCGGTGTCTTACGAGCCCCTCTGTGTCGGCACAAATGACATCGGCATTCTTCTCTGAGAAATCTTTGTCAAAAGCCACGCATCCAGACTGGACATTAATCAATGTCCCAAATTCGGCAAGGCATTTGGAGGTAGCTTGAAAGAGGTATGTTTCTGGCAACGTGTTGAATATCGTTTCAACGCCACGTCCATTTGTTCCGTCGAGAACATGTTCTGCGAAAGCATCGTCGCCAGCATACCAGATCTTATCTTCGGTGATGCTGAACTCCTGCATAAGGAACTCTTTCTGATCTTTGGTGCGTACCGTGACCCATACATCCACGCCGGCCATCTCCGCGATGGTTATTGCTGCTTGTCCGATTGGACTCGCAGCATCGTGAATCAGCATAGATTCGTGCTCACAAATTGCAGATCGGTCGTTAAGTGCCCATGATGCTGTGCAGTAGGCCAACGGCATGATTGCCGCCGCTTCAAATGAGACGTGATCTGGCAATCGCACTACATATCGGAAATCTGTCCTAGCGATGGTGGAGAGAGAGCCCTCTGTTGTGATGGCGGCGATGCAATCACCGACGCAGATGTTCGGGACACGCGAACCGATAGCAGTGACAATACCACTGCACTCAAGACCGACACATGAGCGGTCCCCAGCGTCGGCGGCATTGATACCGATAGCCTTGACCTGAAACTCAACAAAGTCGTCTAAAAGGGGTGTCTTAACACTGTCGTCGTCTTCAAATGTGAGGCTATCGAGCACCCCAGGTACGGCAATTGTTGCGCGTAGTGGTCTCGTGATATCCGTGAAATCCGCTGGTGCATTCGCTGGAGGATTTACCTGTTTGTCGACGTATTCGTTCAGATCGTGATCGTGAATAATTCGAGGTGTAAGCAGTTTTCCATCTCGTTCCAGAAATTCCGTCTCTTCGATCTCACTATCGGCGCCTAGAGTCATGCTGAAAACCGCCGTAACGTGACGCACCATGCTTGCGACGTCAACGTCATTCTGACCATCAAGTTCCAGAGTGATAAATTTCATTAAGGTGCCTTCAGATCGGAGAGTTCGACTTAGACCAGATACCATGTTCGAGGTCGCATTTTTCGCATGCCCATAAGCTCCGTGGACTACCCACACGAGACCTCGCACTGTTGTAAGTAGCCGTTGCAAAATGCTAAACTGGGACTCGTCTAAGTTTGCTAGGACCAGACAATCAATTTCCGCAAGGAAGATGCACAACTTGTCTTCCGACTGGTCGCAAATAGTCTTGAGGGTGCCCATTGTCGGTTGCGAGCCAGTAACTCCGGTAAGCTGAGTAGCCAGAGCTGAGGCCATCCGACTCTGTAGGTCCGTCTCCCCGTGAACAATGACCACCTCAGCATCGAACGCAAACTGCTTAGCTCCCTCAAGCCCGCTGGCGGGTTGGTCTGGCAGCACCTCCCAAGTCTGCTGGTAACAAAGCTCATGAGGGGCGTCGTCCTCTGACTCGAGACTTCGCTCGATGATAGGCGAGATTGATAGGTCTTCGATTGAGAATACTGCTTCCGCTGCCTCGTTCAATGCAAACATCGACAAGGTATTGGCCTTGCATTCGGAAAGAGGCTCAGCTGCTGTCGAAGTGGCCTGTGGCGAGGATCTAGAAGTTTTAAGGCCATCGCGAGCAGCTAATGACACAGCAAACTTTCGGATTGATGTCGGAACATGAACTGTATCCAGCGCACCTTTAGCACTGAACATCGGCCAGTACATAGATATGAGCTGCTCGATCAAAGCTGGATGCAAGATGTAGTCTGTTTCGGTGTTGTGCGGCATCTCCTCAACAGTCGCAGGTAAGACCAATTGTGCTCGTGCACTACTGCCAGAAGCATAGCACTCCTTCAGACCTTGAAAGGTTGAACCGTAGGCAACAGTAATCTTCGACAGCTGTTCATACAGTATTCCGGCAGGGATCGCTTGGCTCGCTGCATCAGACGTGGCTGCACATATAGCTTTGAGCCTGTGCTGCCTGGCCTGCTTGGTTCGCTCTCCGTCGACGTCATTGGCATCTGTAGAGATGACCATGGTCTGTCCTACGCAGTGCTCTGCCCAGCCCTTGTTCTTTGACCATGATCGAATGACAAACTCATGAGCGCCGGCAGCATCCGTCAAATGATGGCAAGGTCGCAAAGTGATGGTCATCTCCAACTCTTCCTCCGTCAAAGCTGCCGGCGTCTTGACAACAAGATCCGTAATCTCTATGCTTGTGTGCTTTGCGGCATTGAGTTGAGATGTTTGTGCAGCTGCTTCAATCGCCATTGTCAAGAACCCCGAGATCGGGAACAACGTAACTCCTTGCATCTGATGGTGGCGCAGCCATGGCAAATCATCTAAACGTACGACATTCCTCCACGTCTTCTCAAAGTCGTTTGAGTACGGCGCCAGGACCCCAATGATATCGTTCCTAAGCGCGTCATGGTGTTTGTGAATCTGAGTAAAACGCGACTCGTGGTAGAATTTACTTGAGTGGTTCCATGAGTAGCGCGGCATATCGACCAGAACTTGTGGAGGCCGCTCGAGTGGCTGCGGGAAATTCAAAGCGCCCATGTCTAGAGTGGCACCTTTGACGAAGAGGGAGCCAGCTACTGCAAGAGCAGTTTGTACTGCATCTCTCTTGCGTGAAAGCATGGAGGTATAGGCAATCTTGGAAATCGTACCACCCATGTGCTTGAGTATCTGCTTGATCGGCCCCTGGAGTGCGGCGTGTGGGCCGAGCTCCACAAGGTAGTTCACGCCTGTTTTGAACTCGGATTTGATTGGAGGAAGACACATGCTCTGAACAGCTTCGTCGAACCGAACTGCACAGGTCAGATTTTGTACCCAATACGTGGCATCCAGCTCGTGACCGGCAACAAGACGGCCGAGCAACGAAGAATAGAAGCGCACCTTCCCAGCCACCTTGGGAGTTTGGATGTTGCAAAGTGCATAGGTGTATTCTTTTGCCACAAGATTCATGTGATGGGAGTGATAAGCGGTATCAACCTGTAGTTTCCTCACGAACATGCCAGGGAATGTTTGCTCGATGAGAGCTTGCAGTTGGGTGACTGCTGCAGTGTCACCTGAGATAGTAACGCTGGAGGGGCTGTTGATGCAAGCAATACGTGCCTGACCAAAGGAGATGGGTATTTGGTCGAGAAGTGGTGTAATTTGCGTTTCGCCAGCACCAACAGCCATCATGCATCCATCGAGAGTCGGATACTTCTTTTTCAAAAGGGGTATCAAACGGCCGCGATGATACGCAACAGTTATGGCATCTTCGAACGAGATCAAATTAGCAGCGTAAGCAGCTCCGATCTCGCCAGACGAGTGGCCAACCACAGCAGATGGCTGAATACCCCATGATCGAAGCAAGTCCACGAGGGCCAACTGTACAGTTGTGCAACAGGGCTGAGAGATCGAAGCCGCACTGACTTCGGTGGTGCTCTCCTCTTTTCCCAATTCTGTTATGAGGGAAAAGTCGGCTCCAATAGAGCGTAGTTGTATATCAGCTCTATCGATTGCAGAGGTATACACTGGATATTGTTGATATAGCTCCCTTCCCATCGCCCACCATTGTGCGCCTAACGTTTAAGTCAGTATATGGTAAATGCCGAAAGGAAGGTAAGTAACGCAGTGGCTGATACACTTACCTTGTCCTGTGAATATCCAGCCGAGTCGAAGATCCTCGAGCTCTTGCTTGCAAGGCAGAATTTTACCACTTGAAAGTGCTTCGACCAGATCGACGGAAGAAGATGCGGAGACTGCTATACGCCATGGGTGGAAGGATCGTCGTTGCCCGAGTGTGTAGGCAAGGTTACTCAATAGATTGTTCTGGAACACTTCTGGGCGTTGTTCCAGGTATACGCCGAGATTTTGCATGGCCTTTTCTGTGCTGGTCTTGTCGTTGGCTGAAAGGACGAATAATCGCTCAAAAATTTGCGTGTCAATCTCCTCTTTCATCACTTTGCGCTCCAGAGGAGCCTTTGTCAACTGCAACATGTTGGTTAGAGGTGAGCTCATGTGGTCAAGAATTCGAAATGAAGAACACTTACCACAACATGTCCATTAGTGCCACCGAAGCCGAAGCCGTTGACACTGGCCCATCGCTTCCCTTGGGGCCAAGGCTGCTGGCGAACTGGGACCTTGAGACCCCATTTGTCGAATGGAATTGCTTCATTGGGATGTTTGAAGTCGTAGTTTGGTAGCACAAAGTCACGCTCAAGCATCAACGCGGTCTTTATGACTCCCGCAATACCTGCCAGCATTAGCCGTATAGTGAGAAACACAGAGGCAGTTCAGAACAAACCAGCAGCAGCCTCTAGATGGCCAATATTGGACTTTACCGAACCAATGTACAGTGGTTTTCGCTTGGTCCGACCCTCGCCAAACACTCTCTGTAGTGCGCCAACCTCAATCGGATCACCAACACGTGTGCCTGTTCCATGGGCTTCAACGTAGCCCGTATCGCAAGGATCCATGCCTCCATTCTTGTATACCGAGCGAATGAGAGCCTCTGCATGATTTTGTCAAAAGCTGATCAGTCAGAGCCGAAATTCTTTACTCACCTTGGGCAGCACCATTGGGCATCGTGATACCAGGAGTTTTGCCGTCCTGATTGATACCGGTGCCGACAATGACAGCACGAATGGGGTCATTATCTTTGACAGCTTGCTCGAGGGTTTTGAGTAAAACTAGACCGCAGCCTTCTCCACGGCCATAGCCGGTTCCTCTTTGGTCGAATGCAAACGACCTGCCTGCCTCGCCAAACAGCCGAGACATTGAATATGAGATCCAGAATTCCGGAAGCATGTTGAGATGAACACCAGCCGCGACAGCCATGCTTGACTCCCCATTGCGAAGACTGTTGCATGCATTGTGTAACGCGACCAAGCTTGATGAGCAGGCCGTGTCGACCGTGAAACTGGGACCTCGGAAATCGAAGAAATGGGATAATCGATTGGACTGCATTGCCATCGCACAACCTAATGGACGCAAAGACAATCAGAACATGATCAATAATGAGTCCCGCGGGATGAGGTCCATATACCTGTGGCTTGATGCATAGGCATCGTTTCTGGATCTCGAAATAGATCTGTGTCATATTCTGAGAACGTGCCTCCTACGAAAACGCCAACATCCTTCCCTACAACAGTATGCTTGGGAATTCCTGCAGCCTCGAGCGCCTCAAATGTACACTCGAGGAGAAGGCGTTGCTGCGGGTCTAGACTTATTGCTTCCTGTTGCGTAAATCCGAAAAATGGCGCATCAAAAGCTGTCAGATCGTGCGTCAAGAAATTTCCGCCTCGCGCATTTGATGTTCCACTTTTGCCAGGATTCGGGTGGAAAAAGCGGTTTTCGGAGAATCGCGTGAACGGTATTGAAGAGAACCCAGTCCTCGAACGTGCAAGAAGCTCCCAAAACTCATCTGGCGTGCTCACACTGCCTGGTAGGCGGCATGACATACCAATGATAGCGATGGGCTGATGTTGAAGTTCGATATGCGACGTTTTGTATCCTGACGTATAGCCCGATGTGTAACCTTCTTTGTACCCATCTGTGTAGGCATCCTCGTAGGATGCTGATGGAGCCAGATCTCTGGTACCAGAAGATTGGCTACCATTATCAGTCGTACTATTGCTTGAATGAGCTTCAGCGCTATCATGATGCCCGTCAGATTGAGGCGTCACAGGCCCCGGAAGAAGTCCGTTCTCTTCAGAACTTGCAAATGGTGTATGCCCATTTGCTGAGAAGCCGAATTGCTGCGATGGAGGTTCGTCACCTCGAAATGGATCGTCTCGCTCGGAGGTTGGTGTCAAGGCGTACGGCGCCATCTTTGTTGGGCGCACTTCGTTCCACCGGGGAAAGATTCGTATTCGCAAACTGGATCAGCGAAAGAGATGCACGCTAAGACAACGCTCGCGACTCGTATATCCTTATGCTACATTGGACACAGCACACATGTTTAGCAAGAGCGGAAATGGTGCCCGAGAAGGAATATAATTTCGTCGCTGTCGGGTTGCGAGCCGAGAAAGGGACAACTAGATCCATGTAGCAAAGGAATCTTGCTTTGGCCATTCCACGGGTCCTTGGGCCCTTAGAACTGTGGATCCCTTAACAACATTGATATCTCTCCAGTGCCATATCCGTTACAATGGCTATGTAGGACCCAAGGCGCCTGCTCAGATTATCCCAGTCTGTCAGGATGCTCGCTAACAGACTCATACAAGTATTTGCGCCCGTCCAGAGCTAGTGCAGGTCTTTGCTCGTCGCATCGTGGCTTTTCTTCGAATTACTACACACCGCAAACACATGTGACAGCATGCCGACCTGCGTTCTTTTGGAATCGTGCAGGTGTCAGTGTCCCTCGGGTCTTCGTATCCACGGGTGGGGGTTGCACAAGTGTAGCCTCAGAGCTTATTTTGACTTCAAGGACATCCGTATAGGCCATCTTGCACGGTCGGTTGTAACATTGAGATGCGACGAAGAATGTTGCGGGCAAACTGGAATGATATCTGGGATGACGTAACCATGCTCGTGCACTTCACCTTGCCGTTCTTAGGATAGCAACAATTCACTTCCCTCACCAATTCGCCTCGTTTCCATCCCTCGCCAAACTTACACCCGCGTTTGACTACCTGTTCTGATGTTTGCACGTTCATTCCGGGGCCTTCGGGCCGCTTACCTCGCGGGCATGCCCGCAGTCACCTTACTACAACCGCCTTAGGCTATGCTGTCAATACAAACATTGAAACCTACACGTGACAATAGCCTACGGTTTATTCGTTTGACAATACCACCAAAGACCCAGCAAGACTCCATGCTTGAACTTCCATATCAACTATACTCACCATGAGATTTCTATGTCTTCCAGGAGCATACGGAAGCGTCGAAGTAGGTCACCTCTTGCCCATCTTGACCATTGCTGACATTTGGAAGAAATTCAAAGTGCAACTAGCTCCTCTTATCAAAGAGCTGGAGTCCGACAAAAGCGCTTCCTTCCATTTCATTCAGGGTCCTTATGAAGTAGCCCCACCTGTTGGTTATGAGGAATTCTTTGGAGGACCGCCATATTACCGATTCATTGTTCCCTCTGACACCGATGCCGACGCGACGGATGTTATCGAGCGGATTCGGGATTTTCCGCAGCTCGAGACACCTGAGCTGACCATGCGAGAGCTCATGACTTATGGCGTCGCCAAAACAGACGACAGCGCGCGGCAGACTCTCACATATCTTTACGAGCTACTAGAGACTGAGGGCCCCTTCGACGGCATCATCGGCTACTCAGAAGGAGCTACTATTGCTGGCACGCTATTGCTTCACGAACAAATGCGAGAACAAGATGAGGGACGTATCCCCATGCTTAAGTGCGCTCTGTTCTTCGGCGGCTGGCCTCCAATCGCACCCACCTTGGACGGACTTGTGTTGGCTGATGAGAGTGATTTGACTATAGAGGTGCCAACCACCCATATCAGTTAGGCAACTCTGGTTTACATGGAATGCCAATGCTTACAAGTCATCAGTCGGGTCGCTGGATCCCTACCTGCATGGTAATATTGCACTTTATAATATCTGCAATCAAGACAATGCTTTCATCTTCGATCACGCCAAGGGACATACGTTGCCGCGGGACAAAGCTATGGTCAAAGAGCTCGGCGATATTGTTCGACGTATGATTGACGAAGTCAATGGTGGCGTATCACCACCTTGAACCCATCAAGTTTTCTGCGAAACCAAGTCACCCCTGCTTCCATCTTCAAGGACTGCTCGCTATGTATGTACTCTTATTACTTGTAAGCTAGTCTATGCCAAAACATGCAATTGATCAAACGGCTTATGGAGGACAATTCCTCGGATTGCTCGTCTTATCTTTCTCGGTAATGACACATCTCTTTGGTTTTCAACGTCGCAACACGGTCTTCAAACTTTTTGGAGAGCCCGACCCTAATTTTATCTGCTCCGAGAATTTGCACATGCTCACTGTCGTCGAACTTGTCGCTGACGAAGTTTTTAGGCATTCCTAAGGAGCAGCCAAAGTGGTGGTCAAGTGCTGCAAGGGCGTCGCGAAGTATGGACAAAAACCTCTAGCCTGGTCTCCGAGCATGCGGTAGAAAGCAGTCTGTCTGCGAGGGCGAATGCATTCCTGTTGACCGACTTCGCTAGTCGCCCTCTCAAGGCCAACGCTGCCCAGGTCACCCAATTCGCCAAGTTGTCATCACTCGTATCCTTGCGTTGATGTGTATAGACCTCAGTAGAACTCACGGTCACTCATGGTCGCCGCATACCCTAACAGTCGACCAATAGGTTGGCATCATGACTGGAATTGGAAGAGCCAGGCTTCGTGTGCAACAATCCTGCAAAAAGTCATCGACATGGATCTCGTCAGCTGGGCGCAACATCAAGACCTTCATTGTATGGTATGTGTTTCCTGGAATCACTTCCAAGCTGACCAGAGTGCTAGAGAATATTTTCCTACTCAACAACAAGGGATCGGGCGTTCTTATTGGCATCTTTTGCTGCATCAATATGCGCAGGCGCCACACTCCCGATGATGAACATCATCTTTGGTACGGAAACCCCATCAGAAGTAGATGTAGCATCTGACAGTTTCGTTTAGCGCGTCTTGTGAGAACATTTAGTTCTCTGTCCACGGCACCACCAAAGGACTTCTCGGTAACCTTTATGAACATCATCAACGAATACGTGTATGCGCAATGCACATGCTCCATATTCTGCATCGTGTTGATCCTCTCGCAGACTCTATATCGTATATCTCTTTCTTGGTCGGCTAGTTTTGACTTACATCGCTATCGTGAGTTGCGCGAGAATGATTGTGCATCTAGAGCTAATGATCGTAGATTGGCTTTCGGACGACCAGTCTTCAAATTTCAGCCAACATCCGTCTAGCTTATTTAAGATCACTGCTCCAGCTTCCTATCTCTACCCTGGACGCGCTTCCGACAGGGCAAACTACAGCAATCATTACCATTACTGCAAATATATTGCAACTCGGTATATCAGAGCGACTGTCTTCATTGATTCAGGCTATTGCCGTAATATCAATTTCCCTTATCATAGGTTGTGTTTTCAGTTGGGAGTTGACATTGGTGACTTCCACGGGCCTTGTCGCTATTGTGGGTTGGTATGCCATCGTTACGCCTATACTTGCGAAGAGATATGCGGACGTTCAGAGCATGGAAAGAGAAGGCGCAGGTGTGGCGACTGAAGCATTGTCTAGCATGAAGATGATTGCTGCCTGCGGCGCCGAGGCAAAGATTATCGACAAATACAGCAAGCTGGCAGATCGCGCAAGGTTCATGAGTAAAGGACTATCGCCTATATTGGCTTTGCAACACGCTCCAGGCATGTGAGAGCCTACAATGACCGGGCATCGTCTAACATAGTATAGTGTTCTTCACGATTTATGCGTATAAGACCAGACCATTCATACAAGTCAACGACTAACAGCACCAGGACATTTGCATTGTGTTTTTGGTTTGCTGTGAAATTATACATGAACTTGGCGTTCGCGAACGTCGAGACATTAGTTGTGTAAGTATCCCTCGCTCTTCGAGTATATATACTGAGCTTTACAGTGTCTTGATGTCAGTAATGACGATGCTAGCTCATATCTCGTCCGTGTCTGTTCCCCTTACAGCAGCTACCAATGCTATCAAGGCGGCCCAGATCTTCTTTTCGATCATTGACGCACCGAAACCTTTCACGTTGGGAGTGCAAGAAGAGGCTGTCTCGTTCTCAGACACGATCGTACTAGAGAACGTAAACTTCGCGTACCCTGCACGGCCAAATGTCAAGATCCTGAACGAACTAGGCCTGAGAATCCCTGCCAGAAAGACGACCGCTATCGTGGGTCCCAGTGGTTCGGGGAAAAGTACCATACTTGCCCTAGTCCAGCGATGGTATGAGCTTGGAGAGTCTGATGCCGCCGCAAATTATTTACGCAACGGTACGATCAAAGTCGGAAGCAGGAATCTCAAGGAGGTCGATCTACGTTTGTGGCGCTCACGCATTGGCCTTGTTCAGCAAGAACCGTTTCTGTTCAACGACACGATCTTTGCAAATATTGCCTACGGACTGGTTGGAACGGAGTGGGAATTCGTATCGGAGGATCTCAAGCATCGACTAGTCGCAGAAGCTTGCAAAGAAGCATACGCGGATGAGTTCATTCGCATGTTACCAGATGTTAGCACATCGTCAGGACGATGAGACAGTGCTGATTGTTGTAGGGCTACCTCACTCAAGTGGGCGACTTAGGCTTGCAATTTAGTGGTGGGCAGCGCCAACGCATCGCCATTGCGCGCGCCATTATTCGGCAGCCCAGGATCTTGATCTTCGACGAAGCCACGAGTGCGCTAGATGTCACCAGTGAGCGCATCGTACAGGCGGCCCTCAACCGCGCGGCGAAGAATCGTACGACGATAGTCATTGCTCATCAATTGTCCACCATCATGAACGCAGACAACATCGTCGTTGTAGCGAAAGGAGAAGTAGTGGAACAAGGCACCCATAAGAGTCTTCTCCAAAATCTCGATGGGCCATACTGGAGACTGGTCAATGCCCAACGACTAGCAAAAAACACAGATCGGCCAGATCAGGACTTTCATGTTGAGCCACTTCGACTCCATAACCAGAACCATATCAGGGGCAGGCGGAAAGGCGGTCAAACAATTCACAGCTCTATGAGTATCGTGATCGATCGATATCGGAAGAGGGAAGACGTGAAACCTGCCTCACAAAGTCTGTTGGGCAGTTTCTGGTCGTTGCTTGCTGAGCAGAAACAGAATTGGATCGGGTACCTCATCCTTGTTATTGCTGCACTCGGAGCCGCCAGTAAGTCAAACCTTTATTTTTCTATAATCATGTTACCAACTAACGCCGACCAGGCAGTAATCCACTACAGGCTTACCTTTTTGGTCGCCTCATTGCATCGTTTGCATATTGGGCGGAACAACTGCGAGCATCTACCAGCTTCTTGTGCACTCTGCTAATAGTAGTTGCAATCGGACTGGGTCTCAGCTACTTTGCGCTGGGGTGGATATCGAATACTATCTCGGCTGTAAGTAATTCTCCGACCGTCAGGTCGATCACTCCGCTAACAACAGCCAGGTTACTGTCGCATCATACCGCAAGGAGTACTTTCAGAACATGGTTTCCAAGCGAATCTCATTCTTCGATGACGCCAACAACGCTCCTGGACTTCTTAGTGCGCACCTGGCTACTGATCCGGTTCAACTCCAACAACTTCTCGGCATCAATACAGCAATGGTTCTGATTTCGATTTTCAGTCTTATCGGTTGTATCATTGTGGCCGAAGTCTTCCATTGGAAGTTCGCGACAGTAGTAATTCTCTCGTCACTACCCATTATCCTTACTGGGGGCTGGTACCGCGTCCAGCACGAGGTGAAATTTGAAGCACGGAACAATGTTGTGTTCGCAGAGAGCGCCAAGTTTGCTACCGAAGCAATTGGCGCAATACGCACGGTTGCGAGCCTCACACTAGAAAGAGCTATCTGTGAAAAGTATGACAAGATGTTGGCAGATCACATCCACAAATCGTGGAAGGAAGCTCGACTGTCCTGCTTCGTGTTTGCCGCTAGCGACAGTCTAGTGTTGCTCTGCATGGCTTTCGCACTGTGGTGAGCTAAACTGACCATTTCCATTGCTTAATGCATTGTCTCACCTCATACAGGTACGGTGGTACACTTTTGGTCACAGGCGAGCTTTTGGCCTACAATTTTCTGGTTGTGTATCTTGCAATCATACAGGGAAGTCTAGCAGCAGGCCAGTGGTTGAGTTTCGGACCAAGTAGGTACGCTCATTGACAACTTTTATGAAATGCTGACGATTGCAGACTTCGCCCAAGTCTCAGCAGCTGTGAAGCGGATTCACTCCATGCGCAGCAAAGACCCTGGGGATTACGACACAATATACCACAAAAATCGTCTCTACCGCTGGAAGATTCCAGCTCATCTCCCTTGGAAAGGAGCCGACATCGAGTTCCGAAACGTTCATTTCACGTACCCTACCCGCGATGTGCCGATACTCAAAGGTATATGTCTCACTATCCAGCACGGACAATTCGCAGCAATTGTTGGGAGCAGCGGATCTGGCAAAACAACAATTATCTCACTTCTTCAAAGATTCTACGAGCCAACATCAGGCACAATCTGGCAAGACGGCAACAGAATTACGTCAGTACCACTTGTTGAGCTCAGGAGGCGCATGAGCTTAGTGGCTCAAGAGGCGTATCTCTTCCGAGGCACGATACGAGAGAATGTTTTACTGGGCACGCAGGAAGAAATCGTAAGTGTCGATATACTACATCAAGCATGCCGCCATGCTGGGATCCACGACTTCATCATGTCTCTACCCAACGGGTACGATACCGATATTGGTACGGGCGGAGTTTCACTGTCAGGCGGCCAAAAGCAACGCATGTCCATCGCCCGCGCTCTCATACGCGACCCAGCTGTTTTGTTATTGGACGAGGCCACTAGCAGTCTCGATTCACAGACAGAGAAGGAGGTGCAGGAAGTGTTCGAGCGCACGGGACAGGGACGCACAGTCGTTGTCGTTGCTCATCGTCTCGCGACAGTACAGAAAGCAGACGTGATCTTTGTCATGCACCAGGGGCGCATCGTGGAGAAGGGAGACCACCGCAGTCTACTTCGGTTAGGTGGGACCTATGCGCAGATGTGCCAGGCTCAAGCGTTGTCGGATTAGACTAGATTTCATGTCAGGGATAGCTATCCATAATTCATTGCGTTGTTCTTCGCATCTCGATCTTCGGGTCCATCTCATTCCTCTAGCGTTGCATCAGCATAGCAACAACTAAAGATCCACCCCCAACCTCTTGCTCAATCCTTTACACCCCTGTTCGAAATTATGCTTTCCCTAGAATGCTATTCTACCCGCCCTTTGTCGCGGCGAGCATGTCCGCATTCCACCCACACCACTCCTTACCACTTTTCATATTTCTGCCGTTGCAACGACATCTCTCTAGTAACCCCGTGTCTTTCTTGGCCGCTTCCAACCTCGCTTCAGCCACTCTTTTCGGGCTCACGATGAAGATCCCAACATCATGGGCTTATCTCGTCGCTTTTGCTAGCCAGCTACCTTCATTGGCCCGTGCGGTGCCCAACTGCCCATTGGCTGGAGCTGAGTTCCCTCCGCCACAGACACTCTCTTTGCATCCTGCGTGGAAGCAAGCGCTGGCGAGGTTGAAGAGTAAATTTGATTTGATCGATGCGGGGAGCACGTTCAAGACCGATGGCAGTCTTGATGAGCTTTCGTACTCGATTCAGATTTTCTCGTCGAACCCTGGGGGAGGCATACTTACTGAACGACATCGGACAGCACCCAACTTGCTGACGAACACTACTGGCGTGAAACAGGTTGATAAAGACACTGTTTATCGTCTTGGTAGTGTGTCGAAGGTATATGCTGTTGTGGCATGGCTGGCTGAGCTGGGAGATGTTCATTGGAACCAGCCCATCACCAACTTCATACCTGAACTTGCAGCCATCTCTGCTCAAGCTCGAACCAGGCCTTTCGATGATGTGAGGCAGACGAATTGGGAGGAGATTACCGTTGCCGCATTGGCATCGCAGGTCGGCGGCGTTGGCCGCGACTGTAGGTGGGCCACTTCTTAAATATTACCACGAATTGGTCGACTGACAAACATGATGAAGACGGTGTGATTGGCGAAATCCTCCAGACACAAGACATGCCGCCTTTTCTCGAAACCATCTTTCCCAAACTCACACCTGAGCAGAAACCACCCTGTGGTGCCTTCCCGGTGTGTACCAGAGAACGTATGTGCCATTGTTTCCTTCTCGATATCCGCTTTCAATCTTATTCTCCTTTCTCTACTACTAGTAATAATTTGATATCTCTCTTCATTCAACGTGATCTTAATTAACACACCATGATATAGAGTTCTTCCAAGGTCTCCAAATCATGGTCCCGTCCTTCCCTGCTTGGCAAACGGCCGCATACTCCAACATTGGGTTCCAGCTCTTCACATATGCGCTCGAAAATATCACAGGCAAGGCGTTCCCCGACATCCTGCAAGACCGCATCATCAAGCCCCTGGGCCTGACGAACACGTACTACAACATCGCGCCGGCGAGTATAGGCATCGTACCTACTGATGTGCAGGACTCGTACTGGTATGTCAACCTGGGGGATGCGGACCCGTAAGTTATTCCTCCTGTATATCTGCCTTTGACAAGCCCTATCTTCTACTCTTCTCTCCTCTCATCCCTTCACAACGAGTCAAAGAAGCCAGTTAATATCCAATCACAGAGGCGGCAACATGTACTCCTCCCCCACCGACCTCTCCCTCTTCTCCCGCGCCCTCCTCCTCTCCTCTCTCCTCCCCACGCACCTCACCCGCCGCTGGCTGCAACCCTCCTCCTTCGCCTCCGATCCCGCCGCCAGCGTCGGCGCCCCCTGGGGCATCCGGCGCATCCAACTCGACCCTTCCGCATCCCCCTTCCGCACCGTCTCCGTCTTCACCAAAGCCGGCACCTTCCGGCGGTACTCCGCCTTCACCACTCTCATCAAAGAGTTTGGACTGGGCTTCACCATCATGCTCGCGGGGCGGGGGAAGCTGAGTAATTTTGCGATTGCGGATATGTTAGGAAGTGAACTGATACCCGCGTACGACGCGGCTGCGCGGAATGAAGCAGATTTGTTATTTTCAGGGACGTATGTTTCTGATCCGCTTGTAGCTGGGCTCAACTCGACGATGAGCATCAGCACGGATCCACGGAAACCTGGCTTGGGGATAGAGAGCTGGATGCACAACGGCACAGATATGCTCCCCTTCTCCATCGCCCTGCAATCCGGCTCCCCCTCGCCCCCAATCCATCCCGAAATCCGGCTGTATTTCTCCCAACTCACCGACGATTTTGCTGGCGGCGCGCCGCCGGGTCTCGAGGGTGTATTCACGGGGGGGAAGAAGCAGGCGTGGAAAGCGGTGTTTGAAGACACGGGGTTGCCGAATTTGGGACTCGGCTTGATCTCGACGCAGTGTGGGGCGTGGGTGGGACTCACGGGCGTGACGTATGCGAGTATGCCGTTGGATGGGTTTGTGTTTGAGTTTAATGCGGCGGGGTTGGTGGTTAGTGTGGTGAATGAGGCGTTGGGGGTGAGGTTGTGGAAGGTTTATCCTGGGGTGGGGGGTTTTGGGAAGCCTTAAGATTCGAGGTTTGGCAATGGGAATTGCGCTCCTTACGATATAGCTTGTGTGGATCAAGTGATCATGTCCGTGAAGCAGAGCGTGGGATGCAACCATGTTGATTAACTCAAACGCGTTTTGAAGAGGAAGTAAAATATGTACAAGAACTATCTTAAGCTCATCAAGCCATCGAGATATACAACTCCAACTCACACTTCAATCGTCTCATCATTCCCTCATATCCTCGCAGCCCACCACCCCAACGCCCCAGCCACCGCAAGTCCCACGCCCGGCACCAAAGTGCTCACCACACTCCCATATCTCTTCTCCAACGTCCCCATATTCACACCCACACTCTCACGCACCTGCTTCTCCGCCTCCTCCTCACTCTCAACAGGAAACTCTCCCTCCGGCACCTCCACCCCTAAGAACTCGCAAAGTCTCTCCCACCCCATCCCCGGCTCAAACTCCAACAACCTCTCCTTACCCACATACTCCCTCACCGCCTCGCAATGCTCCACATACGCCATCCTCTCCCCCCTTGGGCACAGATGCTGCCTCAGCCCATGCTGGAACTTCTGGTGCTGCCACCAGCTCCTGCGCCCCGTCACGAGGCCTACATTACTGACAAACTCCCATACGGGGTTCTTCGACCTCGCGCGAAAGTCGTCGATGGTGCGCGACATGGCGGTCACCCATTCGTCAACGGGCCGCGTGGTGAGGATGATTTTCGCACCGGGGTATGCGTCGATGAGATCCTTCCACACAAAGGTGCCCGGGAGGTTGCAGGAGACGTCGAAGCCGGCGAATAGCTTGTCGTATTCTTCTCTATCATATGGCTTGCATGTTCCATAGTGGTGTGCGGAGAGCGCTTCGGTCCAGTATGGGTAGAGGTGTGAGTGTTGCGGCGTGTCCATTGTGGAGGAGTGGAAGGGCGAGTAGGAGAGTGTGCGAAGGGCGGAGAGGAGGGGCGAGATGTGCGTTTCTGGCATGCCGAGGACGAGGATTTTCATCTTGGGTGGAGAGGAGGGGGA